>JAPMOR010078574.1:397536-484047 GCA_026543865.1 Argiope aurantia
AGAGAGAGAGAGAGAGAGAGAGAGAGAGAGAGAGAGAGAGAGAGAGATCTGAAAAGTTTAAATGGTGCTTAATGATTTTTAAATGGTTATTTACTTAAATGATTTTTCTTATTCATATCGTAAAAAAAGTACAAGTTGTTTGGCATCTACTAGCTTGAATCTTTGACGGTGAAGATGAAACCAGAAGGATGGTCCCCCAAAACCTTCTCGTATTCAATCTAATGAATATACTTGCATATTATTAATCGTATGTCATTGGCAAAATATAGTTGTGAGATATTACTAGTACGCGAATTTTATGGCTAATCGCTGGGATACGATTAAAATACAAGTATTAGGAGTCTAAATGCATTTTAGACGCTTTCTCCCCTAGATTGATCAAAATCCAAATTTGATGCAGAACTACAATTGTGATAACAAAATCGCCTACCACATGTCATATATTTAAATCATTGCATTTTTTAGTTATCCCATTTACATACTTGTGATAGTACAGCTCGATAGACGATCAACTCCTTGATGGATTTGGTTCCAAATTTAATACATATCTACATTTAAGTAGTTGTCTAATCTGTGAACTAAATTTTATTATTATAGCTCTCTTCATTTTGTTGTTAACGGACAGACAAATTTTTTCTGAATGGATTTCGTTCAAAATATGATAGAAATCTACAAATCTGAAGAAGTGGTCATATACTAAATTCCATCCGTCTGGCTCAAAACGTGTTCGATCTATATTTTCTCTGTTTGTTCACAGATAGTCCAAAATGCTCCAAAAAGTGTTTTTCGAACTCAGGGAGGTCTAAAATGTTGAGATTCGTCAAAATCTCAAGTTCGAATTTGTTAACGATTACAATATTTTCTTTTCTTTTTTTATATACTTCCTATAGGAGAAAGTAAAAAGGTAAGGAGGTTCAGCTCAGCAGAATTACACTTCTCTCTACTTCTGCCATTAATGGGTTAACTGCTTAGTTTGAAAATCGTATCTAACTAATACTATAACAATGCTTTGACTATACTTCTAAAGCAAATTTTAATCTTGCCTTTGAAACCGAAATTTGCCTTGAAAACGAAACCACGGAATGAATCCACACGCTTAATTTACCGTTGAAATATCACTTATTCTAGTTTTTCAGTTATATTGTTTATTCGAGGATGGAAAAAAAGTGGTTAATTATTAATAATCATTTTATTTCTTCTTTTTGATAATAATTGTCTTCAAAATATTAATTTACTTTAAAGCATAATTTTTTTTAAACTTTTGAAAGCTTTTTTTCTTCTTAAATAAATTAATTCGTGCGAAATAATAGGCATCTATTCTTAATTTATCTCTTAGCAAACACATTGCTCATCAAAAGCGCATAAAAACAATGCGATGGTCTCATACGACCAACTAAAACCAGCCTCAACACAAGCGGGAATCATTTATCAAGCTTCTGGTCTACTGAATCATTAATTATCTTCCGATATATCGAAGAACATCAATTATTGCTGTCGAAACCTTAAGGCCGGAACCAACCACAGGGTGGATATTCACCTGGCTGGTATTTAATAAGGCCATCAGCTATCTCAAAGATCTTGTTTGCTTTCAGCCCAATGTTTCTTTACAAGAAGTTTTTATTACTTATTATACACAATTAAATCAGCGATTCTGGCAGATATTAGTAAGTGTCTTATCTAGACAGAATGGAAATATAAATTTTATTTATCTAATTGTAATTCATTATTAATCAAACATCTAAATTGAGGGTTTCTTATTACTATGACCTTGGCGAAATCGATTTTATCTCAATCGGAATTCGACGTTACATGAAAATGAAATTACTAACAATCGAAGAAATTATGTTCGATGAAGAAAGTATTAGTGAGACATTTCTCCGGCTTTGAAGTCCTTTTCAATATTCTGAATACATTTCATAAACAGCAAATTGATTAATTGGAAACTACTTGGGCGGGGATATTTCTCATAAAATAGAATGTTTATTACTTAGAAATTTCCATTTTTATTTAATATTTTATGTGTCTCTTCATTCGCTGTTTAGGTATAGGAGTGGTCTCTTATTCCGACTGATTTATTATTTTTTTTTTTATTAAATGAAACATTTTTGTAATTCTTTTCACTTATATGGTGATAGTTACTGTTATGTTGTGTTTAAATAAATAATAATATAATAAATTTTTAAAAAGTATTTTCTTTACAATTTTTTAATAAAAAATAAATGGTGTACATTTTATTTAAATAACAAAATGAAGTTTTGATAGATTATTTTAACGATGAAATAATTTGGGATAAAACTAAACAAAACCCAGATTATCTGCACTTCAATACATGTATATATATGTATACACTTTAATTAAAAATTTATAAAGTTTGAAAGTTTTTCCTTAATAACTTTGATCCTTATTATAGCACATAAACCATTTTTGCATCATTTTAAATTTTATTTTTGTGTTGTCAGTTTTATATCTGAGCATTTTTCTATTTTTTGAAAATATTTTAAACATTACTTTACACTTTTTATTTTTATTTTATTACTAGCCGCCTTTTGCGACCAGTCGGTTCGCCAATCTTAGTGTTTGTTAAAATTTTAATAATTAAATATTTTATGCAATTCCTACTTTAATAGTTTCTTCATCAAAATATTTTAAAACTTCAAATTTTGATAGTCATATAATTCACTCATAATCTTTCTAATTTTTTGTTAGCACCCGAAGAATTTATGCCTTAAATTAAAGTGGAAAGTACAAGAATTTGTCAACAAAATTTTTTCAGATTCATCATGAGCAGGTCTATTAATTAACAATGTTTAATTTTAAATGCATCAAACACTAAGAAAATAAACAGAATCGTTTAAAATAATCGGTCAAAAACAGGTAAAAAAATTACTTAAAAAACGATGAACTTAAACTAACATAAATACAATTTAATTGCAAAAACATACAACTATCCAAAAAATAATTTAAATCTAATCCGCTTCCGTTGAAAATAGATGTAAACAAGGAGAACACAATGCGCATGCGTGAATTTTCAACGAAAGTTACGGTAACGTAAATGCGTGAATTTTTCTACGCCAGTTGGGGTAACGCTATGCAGATTAGAAATTTTTTAATTTCCTTTATTCTGTTTTATTTTAATTCAAAAGTACTTAAGAATGAATCTGAAAGATCGATTAATTAACAACGTTTAATTTTAAATGCATCAAATATTAAGAAAATAAACAGAATCGTTTGAAATAATCGGCCGAAAAATGTTAAGCCTAAGCCTCATTAGCGTGGGGAAAAAATTCTGAAGCCTTACTCATTTGGCGACGGGGAAATGATTTTTTTGGCGGGAAAGTTAGTTTTTAATTAATAATTAAAATTCTAATGAAAATTTCAAAAAATGGGTCCCCAAGTGCACATTCCCGACCTCCAAGGTATACACGTACCAAATTTGGTAGCTGTAGGTCAAATGGTCTTTTCTGTAGAGCGCCAACACACACACACACACACACACACACACACACACACACACACACACACACACACACACACACACTGAGCTTTATTTAAGTACTAGCCACCTTTGGCGACCAGCCGGTTCGCCAATCTTAATGTTCATTTAAATTTTAATAATTAAATATTTTACGCAATTCCAACTTTAATAGATTCTTCATCAAAATATTTTAAAACTTCAAATTTTGATAGTCATATAATTCACTCATAATATTATAAAGGCCTTCAGTCATAACGCAATATGTATCTCTAATTTTCTGTTACCTCTCGTAGAATTTATGCTTTAAATTAAAGTGGAAAGAATTAATCTGCAATTAATATAATAATATTTTTTACTGAAACAAACCTTTTTTTTATAATATGATTACTGATAAGAGAGTAACTGAGCGTTTAAACTTTATGGGCATTAAAGAATATCTTTCTTAATTTATGTAATATCTGAAGAATTTGTCAACAAAATTTTCTCAAATTCATCATGAACAAATCAAACAGATTTGGTAGCTGTAGGTCAAATGACCTAGCCTGTAGAGCGCCAACACACACACACACACACACACACACACACACACACACACACACACACACACACACACACACACACACACACACACACACATTGAGCTTTATTTATAAGTAGAGATAGATAGATTTAGGTTTATTCATACTAGAAAATTTAAATTCAATAAAAACATTTATTTTTATGATTTCCTATTTTAATATTCATTGTTAATTTATAGATACCTTGCGAGTTATATGGTTTTATTTTTCTACTTATATTTATAACTGGGATGGGAAAAGAACTTTTACAAATAGACAAAGCGATGGATTTGTAATTTTTTTTAAAATTTTTTTATAGGAAATATGGAAAGAAGAAGCAGTTTAACGGTAAAAAATATGACCTTAAAATTTTTATTCATCTCTTTTTCTGAATTTTCCTTTTTATCCGGGAATAAAAATAACTAAAAATCCGAACTAGTAGATTAATAAAACTTGGTATGCTGTTTTCACACACGCATACGCACACATTGAGCTTTATATAAGTATAGATTACATTTATTTTCATCTGCAGTATGGCAATATTAAATTCATTTTTTTTGTGAATACCTTATCGTTGCTATGTAAGTAAGAGTAAATTTTAAGAATGAAATATATGTTGGCAGATCAAGTATAAAACAATATCATATTACAAAATTTCCAAACAGAGATTCAAATCTCTTTAAATTCTATTTTTATTTCTATCATAAATATCTTTAAAAAATAAAACAGTTTTTTATTTTGCCTTCAAAAACTGGTACAGGAGCATCATACCGTTTTTTCACTTCGCTGCGCCATTGAAGAATTCTGTCTTGTTTTTTATTTTTATTATTATTGATTTTAGTTCATTAAAAATAAATGTGCTACGCTTTTAATTATTTTTAATTATAAATGTCATCCATATTTTTCCTTGTTATTGTAGTATAATGAAGCTGATGTGATTTAAGAAACTGAAAATTTATGTGCTATAACTAAGGTGAAAATGTTATTTTAAAGTTGAAATTAAGTATTTTCCTTTTCCAAATCATATTGAATGCATCCATAAAGTATGAGATTTCTTCAAATTATAGGATAGGTATAATTTAAATGAAAGAATTATTTGCCACAGTGATTCTTTTATAATTCGATTTTCACACTTCTTACATGTAATTTTATTATATGTTTTGGTTGTTTTAATGCCAACCTTGACAAAGCTGTATCTACTAAAAAATTCGTTCGATTTGTGTTTCATCTTTCAAAACCTTTCTAAGGTGTTGATAATGTATGCCACTTGAAACAAAGGCGTGCTTCTTCAAATCTTTTCGGCATTTTGTTTTTTGTAAAGTATAATTAATTTTCTAGAGGTGTAACTTGTTTTCTGTCGGTAAAATTCCTGTTGAAAGAAATAATTGTTTTAGTTGGGTGGTATTTTTGTTTACGAAAAATGATATGAGTTTCTATTTTTTTTTCTTATTTGGATCTTCAAAACTGTAATTATGAGGCGTTTAAAAAAAGAATAATTTGATTTTTTTTGTCGAGAACAATTGAATACCTATTTTATTTTGCAATCTACATAATATATAGGAAGCCATTTAATACTTCCTTGTGTGAATGATTTTTTTTTGTATGGAACAACCGAATATTTTACGATGATTTTGCAGCCTTGAGGGGTGATAAGGGATGCCGTTTAATATTCTATAGGCAAAAGTGGTAATTTTTATAATCAGAAACAATTATCTGTTATAAGAATTTCTATTATCGAAACTTCTAATGCAGTTGCCCATCCTAGATGTTTTTAGTGTCCTTGCTTGATTTTTTAAAATATAAATATGCTATCCACATAAATAAGATATTGCCAACTTGTCAGAAAAATCGCATCGACTTCTTATTTGTTGGAGGATTTGAAACGCTTAAAAATTGACTGAAATTTTGATGTAATACTTCCTGAACATTAGCGTCGTGAGTAGGTTGACTCCTTTTTATATTCAAAGAGAAAGTAATCGTCAAAAATGTCGACCTCCAGAATTTGATTTGAGACATTCCTGAATCAGTAAAACATTTTGCAGTTATGCATGTCAGTTTGTGAACAATTTATATCAAAAATGTTTCGAATTTCATAGATGAAATTTGGTATATGTTTTCCTGCCAGATTTTGCAGACTTCTATCATATTTGGAACGAAAGTTCGTTCAAAGCAAACCTGTCAGTCCGAATATCAGAATATAATTAATATAACAGGCAAAACTAAAAGAGTTTTGCAAGCTCTAACCCTTCGGTCTTTCAATGGAAATGTAGTGTAAATTTGGCTTTTGTTTAAGGATGAGTCCATTTTAAATGATTTGAAATATTTATGAATGTATTTAACTCAGGAAGAACAATTTTTGTATACTAAAATATATTTTATATCTAAATTTTTGAAAAAATTATTAATTCTAATTTATTTAAGTTCTTTATTAGCAAGTTCTAATATTAATGATAGATATATGAACTAATTCCTATTTCCGAAAATATCTGTTTGACTCTTTTAAAATCTCAATGTATTTGTTTACAACGAACTCTTTTATGATTCTTGAATTGCCAGAAATTCATTTTCATTCAATTAGGCTCGTATGGGTGAGTCAATTTAATCATACGGTTTAAAAACCCCTTTTTCTGGAAACGAAGATCTCTACACTGAAGCATCTTGTCCATAACTTCTTTAGAATACGACTTGTGTACATATGTGCACTAAAAAATATGTATAGTATATATACAATGTATGTACGTATCATATCATTCCAAAATAAAATAAATAATATATTATAAAAATGAATCTAATACCTTCAAGTGATGAAAATAATTTTGAAACAGTTCGCGTTTTGGATTACGACGAGTAATATTGAATCGTGTGTTTCGTAAATTTCTCCATGTTTAAAATGAGAAAGTAAATTTTTAAAAAATGTTTCCATGTATAATTTAAGTATTTATTTCATTCCGAAAGACCTTTCTCATTATTTCGTAAATCTTTGACAGATTTTCTAAGTGAGTTTTTTTATGCTGTCTCGCTAATCCTCATAAGTTTTTTTAAAAATATTTGTAACATTTATTTGTTATAGCTATTTATGAAGTTTCGGAATATTTTTTGTGCGATTTCTTTTATGCAATCTCTATCTACCAGATAAAAACAGGCTTGACTTTTATTAAGATATAGTAAGCGTGAAAATTTACCAGCAAACATTTAACTCCCTTGATTTACAAATTTACATAACTTCCTAATGACGCCTAATTAGATGACGCATCCTATTTGGGACATTCATTATTTTAATTTCTTTAATAATATAAAGTCATCGGTGATGTTGAAATGTTTTTAAGTGATTTTTGCATCTTAAATTACTTAATACTTTCACTTAATTGCAGATTTGAAATTGAGTATTTGTTTATTCGATGCACGAGTCAGATTTGCCATTGTATGCGAAGAGATTAAGCAGTCCTAAAGAGAGTGTAAAAGTATCACTAATGTGATTTTTCTCATACATTGATCGAGTAATTAATTTCCGGCGATTTCTCCAATATTTTCGCATTTGCCACTTATTAGTTTTATAACGCAGTCAGGAATGTATAAAGCAACATTTGACATGATCTTTTATTGAATTTAAAGTAAATATTTTTTCCTATTGATACAGACGTGTCATTTGTTATTCTCTGGTACGAACTCATCATATTCAATAATTTAAATGCAGGGAAATCTCCCGGATGAGCGAGGCCCATTAGACTTTCGTCTGGTCAGAGTTTTACCTTCAATAATATGAAATTTCAATGTTTAATCATAGACATCGTCTTGAAACTTTGTAATAATATATGCGGAATAGATTTGTAGAAAACGTGATAAGACTTTTAATGTCCCAGCATCTTATATTAATATCGTGAAGATATACAAATTGATAAATAGTAACAATTTATTCCGCTTTAAGAAAATATAAGGAACTCGAATAATTTTAGTTTAATGATAATGACACCAATTACTTCACACCCGATAGTCATGACAAGAAAAATTATCTCCCGCTTGTCTTTTAGTCAATGATTTAGTTGGAGGACAGCCTATGAAAAAAAAGCCCGACAAATGTCCTTCACATATTTGTTTCTTGTTAAAAAACATGGGGTCTTTTTTTAATCAGTTCTACATTCAATGACATTTTTGACTGTTCTTTTTCAATTTTTTTTTCTACTTTGCATATACTCACTCATTCACAAACACGCGCGCACACACAAAAAAGACTTGTCTTTATATTGTTGAAATAAAATTTGCTTATTTTTTATGAACATAACGGAATGTTATTTCAATATAATTAAATAGCAGCAAAATTTCATTCGCAACGAAAGTATTAAAATGAAGTTATTTTTTTAAATTTGTGTACATTCTATAACTTTACATTCTTGATTATTATTGTTTGATCAAACTATTTTGCCGGATTTCTTGCCGGACATTTTCAAATTACCGGATATGTTTGTCGGAATTCTTGCTTGCCACCTTTTAAGTGATTTGGCAATCGTTTGGCTGACGACGTAGATTCGAAACGGGATGGCCGTTGCATCATTTTCAAGTCTTTATGCTTTTCAGAGTAAAACGTAATTAAACAAAGAATCATTTAATTGAAAATTTCTAATGTTATTTTACGAATGAGAAGTAAGCTGAGAATTATTCTGGTATAAATGACAATACAAGGAACTGGTATTTTGATAGTAATATTTCTTTTTATAGAATGCAATAATTAGTTTTCGCCTGTAAAATAAAAAGATTCCCATTAATTTTTTATTTGTTTTTAAAGTAAGTGACGTGGCAAATATGATTGTGTATTGTTGTAAAAAAATTGTCTGAGATGACAAAAATTCATTTATAATGGCCACAATCGTGGAGTTTTGCATTAAAATTTGAAATATAAGATCCCCTAGTGTTTCAGCCCGTTTCACTGTGGTAAGTCAGATTTATATTTTATTGTACTAAACGTGTTTTATATAAATTATTCATAAAACATAGAAATGTAATCTTTACACGAATAATTTTTATATATAATACGAAATATTTGCTATATTTTCTATTGTACGCTCTGTAAAGAAAATAGAAATAGAAATTGTGTTCTGGTTTAAAATTTAAAATGGTGCACAGTCGCATCGCTGTAAGTTGATAAGAAATGTGTATTATTTTTATCATATTTTGTTATGAAACATGTTAGTATATTATATCTAATATATATTTAAAAGCATTATTCAACATGCTTTCTATCTCTGTAAATTTACTGATTTTAAATATTTCAATTTTTCGATCTTTCAAATTTTTCGACATAACTGCGAAGGTAACTTTTAATATTCTGATTCCAAAATAATAATGATGACGCTTTTATTGAAATGAAATCATGTAAAATAATTTTCGACTATAGAATTTCAAAATATATATGAAACACGAATCGTAAGATTAAAAAGATTGCAAAAATTGCACTTCTCTCATTCTAATTTTATGTTTCAGCTTCTTTGCGCTGAAAATGAAGTCTCTTAGAGACATAAGACCTACACAGTCAAACTGAAAAGATACTTAATTCATACTAAATAGAATTCAGAAAATTAATAAAATAATTTTAAGTTTTTATATTGTTCCATTTTTATAAATATCGAGGTATCTATTAAATCATCTTTTTCAAAAATCTTTAATAAATTGCAAAAATATTTTTAGCTATTTATATCTCGCGTATCTAGAACGTTGATTGATATAATATTTCTAGAACCGTGATCTGAAAAAAATGTATCTAAAATGATCTTGTTTTGAATAGGAGATTACATCCTGCTCGATATTTTTTCTCTGCTTCCCTCAATTTTTCCAGCTGTCTTGTTATTCATTCATTTTTCAGTTTCTTAGCACTGGTGGCGTGAAGTTGGAGGCGATTCTGACTTAAAATAAAAATTATAGATTACTTTTCCCATACTCCAGTTACACGTTAACATTCCGAACGCATGTAATAGTAAATCATTTTCCTATCGGTGTCATGTACTTCTGTTTGATATACCAAAACTTGCAAGCATCTGGGTGGCTGGGGGAGACGGAAGTGGGTCAGCTTTATACCCCCTCTTCAGAAATGTTTCATTTTCCTTTCAGATTGAAGTGTCATTTTTCAAACATGGAACATATAGTACTGGAATTTTCTCACCGTATCATTTTTCACAATTTTATCTCAAAAATAGTGAGTAAGTCATACATTATTAGACGCTCTGTTATGTTTTACTAATTTGAAAAAAGAAACGCCGTGTGTGGGCTGTTATCCATATAGATAAAATGTTAACGCACGAAGCACAGAAATATCTCTTATTGTATATTGTCGAATGGCAACAATTAAGTGTAAACAAATCGCTATACAAACGTCTGTTCCTTTGAATGTTTTTCTGTTGCATCAAACTCAATGTTTCTCTAATTAATGAAGCTGAAAAATGTTATTAAAAATGATCTGGATAAGGCTCACCAAAAACTTTCTTTACTCAGAGAAAAAAAGATGTAAAATAAACCAAAAAATGGGCTCCAAAGTCTAATTTTGTGCAGGCCAGATGGATAATCGCAGTGACTTCCAAAACTGTTATCTCATTGAAATGGCGGTTTTCATTATCTTGAAACTCAAGAAAATTACATTTTTAATGATAATTATATTTCTGCACGAATTGTTCTTTACTTAATGAATTTTCAGAATTTTTTTATGTAAAATGCAATTTGCAACAATTAATTTTTCATTCAACCTCATCTATCAAAATACTCAAACAGTGCTTTTGCCAATGTTGTTAAAATTGAAAAAAGTGCTTTCGTTGGACATTAATTTGGAAGTTGAGTTTTCACTTCCACTTATTAAAAAGTATAGTGACATTTTAATATGCATATATTACAATTTCGTTTTACTTATTCACTAGATTCATGTTTTTCGTCTTATCAGATAGGAAGGTGAAATTTTTCTAAAAAATATGCATTCCATACTAATATTTAACAGCCTAAAAAGTCACTAAGTTGTTTGAATGAGCTGGTCGCCAAAGATTGCTAGTTTAATAATTGATCTGAGATAATATATAAAATGCGGATCGTTTTTGAGAATTCAGTAGTGAAGATCAGTGTGGAAAAGAATAAAGAAAAGAATGCTATAATTTCTGGGAAAATGAACTTTTTTATTTACTTGATTTTACATATTGTCATCCTAGTTTTCGATTTTATTCTAATTCTTTTTGCTTTTGTAGTAGTTTACTACTACTTAATTTATATGAAGTTAAATTACAAAAATTATTGAGACATTTTTATTTAACTATATGATTAGTTGCGCAGAACTTAGAAATAAAAAAATAATTTTTCAATACTCAGCAATCAATGTATAAAATTTCTTATTTAAAAAATTATAATGGTTTAATTCGTTCTAAATGATTTAAGCTATCAAATATATATCATATGTTTTGGAGGCGAAAAACTTCTTTTGCCATGAAAACGACAATTAGAAATTTTGAAATGGTTCCATATAAAGCTAATACCATAAATATAACTTATTTAATGTACATTCAAGAAAGTGCAGGTGGCTTATACTACAACCTCCGACATAGATATCGGCATATTTACCTAAGTTATCTGAATTTGTTTCACTTTATTGCGTATCATATTGTCTGCTCCTTTGCAAAAAGTAAGATACTTAAGAATTAGAAAAAATCCACTCTCAAAAGTATAATTATTCATTTGGTTGGACTGAAGTTTTGAATTTAATAAATTACCGATAATAACCGACAGTTCTGTACCGAATTTAATAAATTACCGATAAGAATAAGCTGTTTTTTAAAAAAATAAACGCACCTTTTTATAATTGTATTAAATGGAGAAATATTACGATTACAGAAAAGGTATTGAAATTTCTTTGTACATTTCGCTTCTAAAATTTCAACTCAGCTAATGATTTAAGCCTAAATTTTCATTTTCTACAAGACAAAATAACAACAACAACAAAAAACGAGTCATCATTGAATGAGAAATAAAAAAAATTGCCATTAACTTGGAAAAAGTTTTTTTTTAAATGGCATCTTTATTTCAGTACTTACCATGAATCTTGTCTATGTTCAAATAGCATATCACACCTGCCAGTTTTAATTTTACTTGAAATTTAAACTGACCAAACATTTCAGTTTTAAAATAGCGTTTTTAGAGCATGTTTTTGATTTTTTTTAAAAAATTGCACCTTCTTCCACAACGGAAAATCCCGCTCAAGAATAAACTGAGATTATACTGAGCCAAATCTTGGACGTCGCAAACATTTAATATTGTAACATTTGTGTTTTAAATTTGGCAACTAAGTGACAACAAGCATTTCATCGTTGTAGTGCATCACTTGTAAAGGCTTTTCCTGTTAAATTTTTTTTCCTATGCATCGTAAATTACAGATATCGTTCTGTACTGGTTTATTTTTTCGGACTAAAAAAAAATTTTTTTTTCTTTCAACGGTGCAGCGGTCTTCTTTGTTTAACTTTTTTGCTCAAGCGTTTAGTTCTTTCTTGTTGACTGTTGCTTGCCATATGTCTGTTTATACATTTTTTTTTCTTCTCTGGTTGGAAAAATAACTCTAAACACGTTAACGAAAGGCCACATGTGGCTTTTGTTTTTAAAGTTTTATTTGTTAGTAAAATGTTTTTTTTAACGGATAAATGCCTTAGAGTTCTTTACAACTGACTCGAATTCCTTGTGTGTCTCATATCCCTTTGAGCTGTTTAAAAATCGCATAGCTAACAGATTTAATGTCACTTATTTTTGTTTCTGAATTACATTTCATAGTTGTTTTTCATTTATATAAATATTTTACTTATGAAAACTAGTTTGCTCTCTAATTTAGTTGAACAAATTGATTACATATTCAATGCTGCTTATTTCTTTTTGATTGGGAAAATAATACAAAAACGGCAGAATCTTTTATTTAATCTTAGTTGCTAATTTTCCTCTGAAATAATCATCGGTTCATTCGATTTCTAGCTCAAATTTCATTGTATATAACAATAAATAAAAAAAAATAGCATACATATAAATAATTTGTTGCGAGTAAATAATGAATAATTGAATATATTTTAAATATATAACTGGCGCTCGTTATTTAAATAGGTTAGAAGTTTAGTTGTTTAAATCGAACCGCAAGTTCATGGAATTTATATTATTCCTTAAATAGGAAACTGAGTTTGAAATATCTTCAGAGCACAGTAAGATGCCAGTCTAAAAAGTGTACCTTGCACAACTAATAATGTAAGTAATGGAATCAATTCACATGATCTCGAAGTCACATGAGAACGTAAACTGCTTCTATCATCTGATATCTAATTGATGCTGTCTTACGCTGTAATGGGACACCCCACTTTTTTCTCTCTCATTATATGCGCAACAAATCCTAAATTAAATTGATGGGACCCTTTTGAAATGTCAACTAAACGTAAATTGAATCCATTGTATCGAGTGATTCAGCCGATATGGCCAAAAGTATCTAAAAGAAATGCCTTCATTTATTAGATAGCCAATTTTTGTTCAACTCTTTAATTCCATTAATTAGTAAGTTGTACGTTAATTCAACAACTTTTATTTCAATTTTTTTTCTAATTTATCTCTTTTCTTTAATAATTCTTGCTAATGATAATAAATTCTTCAAAATTGCTCAGTTTTCTGAATTTTTAACCGTATCTATATATTAGGATTTCTATATGAATGCGATTCACTCTCTTGCAAGTTAAATCTAGTACTGATCATTCATTCAAATATGGAAATTAAAATTTGAAGACTAAATTTTAACGCGTGTTTAACACATTGATCGCCATAGAATTTTATGTATATTGTTTGAAAATGACTATTGGTTTCCAAGCTTATTCTAAGATCCATTAACATAATTACTTGTAGTTTTTATTATTTTTAAACAAAGTCTTACGTTTTATTGTTATGTAGTCATCAGTGCATGTTACGCTGCTAATGATATAATTTTACTACAAGTGAGCAGATATTACATTTTTCAAATAATATTCTAGCACTAAATCGCAGTAATATGCAAAAGGGTCATATCGGTCACTTTATATAGTGAAATACACAGAAAGTGTGACCGGCAGTGCTAAACGATAGCTCAAAGATCAGCTTACTTTGCCGTTCACATATGATCCCCTCGGCACTACTATAATAACTAGATGTCGGTTAACGGTGACTTCCATGGTGACTAATGTGTTAAGGAAAAAAAAATAGAAAAGCCATTCCTGATTATTAGTCACAATCGTAACGTTCGTCGACAATCTCTTATTATAAAACTTCTCAAAAAGATTTTAACTCTACATTTCAAATTCTGATGAAAAAGTAAGTTGGTTGGTATTCTGCTTTCCACTTCCTTGCCTATTTTCACCAAATGGCTCACTTTTTATGTAACTTCCTTGTATAATGAAAAGAATCAAGAGATAGATCATTGGCGAAATATCTCCTTCTTATTTGCCTTAAATCTGATGCGGATCTATATTTTGAATGTAGAGACGACATGGCAACCACCAAATTATATGTTAGCCGTGAGACCATAATTTCAATTTCAACTTATATGCATACACACGAACATAATTCCAAAGATGTATTCATTTAAATTTTATCTCAATTTTATATACCTCAATTAAATTTTATATATCTCAAGTGTTTGAATTGCTATGCCATTTTATCCAAACAATAGCAACATCCGAATAATATAAACCACAGAGCTTAAGCATTCCATGAACCCTACCCGCAAAGTGACCTGCTAAAAAAAACTAAACCGAACTAAATCGAATACCAGCTTCAACAATCAAACTCCTAATTCATCTAAACGCCCAAATTAATATATCGGCTTTATTGATAATACAATCATTTTTCTTTCATTATGCTTTGTGTAATTTAAAACAACTTATTAGATTTATTGACATTAATTGATGGATCATCTGACAGATTGGAGATTACTCCTAACAGTTGGGAATTGGCAGAATAAATTTGTCCATAGACCACCAGGGCTGAATAATTCTGACTCATTCCCATTTATTGTAGATGGCCACATAATGAAAAGTTAAAACCTCGTAATTACCTCAACAGTGTCTCATTATTCTCTGTTTGACGACAACCTACATCTTATCCGCTTCGGCTTATGCCATCAAGCGTCTCATAAAGCGATCATTTTTATGAACTGGAATGACTCATTAAGAAATCGTGTTTCATTCAAATTACTTTTTGTGAATGACTGCTCCGATGAAAAAGGCCTTTCTCTGTGTGGGTCGATTTACCGTTAACTACATTTAAATGATTCGTCCGCATGAGACGGGGTGATCCAGAGTGTTTCTTTTCACACTTAAGATAGTTTCCATGAAGTAGATGTGGTTTGCAGATGCATTCAGACCTGCCTTTTGTCAGTTAGAAAAAAAGTCAGTAATTACTCTTGTCAGATTTCTTAGCCGAAATTTTGAAACAATTGAGTACTTATTTAAACTTCTAGCTTATCAAGAGCGCAATTATATTTTAAGAAAAAAACTATATTGAGTGTTCCCCCTAAAACCTTCTTGCATATTCTCTAATAAAGGTGTAATCCCCGCCTCTCCACATATAATTTTAGACCTTTCTTAAGGACGCGAATGTCATTGAAGGTACGGCATTGGCGAACAATAGTTATGAAATATTGATTTTTGGCATGATTTTAACATTTTTATTGAATTAATTGTGTGGTCGTTGGCGAGTGTTCTGGCGATTAATATCTAATATGCAGTTAATAGTACCTGAAAATCGGAATTTTTGTTTTAGATGCATTTTTCCTAACCGATTGAAACCAAAATTGAACACAAAGTAATCGCAAAATCACACATCTTTATGTATTTTAAATCATTGAGTTTTTGAGTTATCGCGTTTGCATGCTTGTGAAAGCACATATTAATAGACAGTCAAGACCTTGACAGGTTTGTTTCCAAATTTGATAGGCATCTTACACTTGAGATGTTAAATCAGTGTACCAGATTTTATCTATTTGGTTCTTTATTTTTTAGTCATCGTGCTAACTTTTATATTCGGATAGCTGGATAAACAGACTTCTTTTGAATGGATTTCACCCAAACTTTTATAGAAAACTACAAATTTAGCATGCAAACCATTAATCACATTTCAATCGTCTAGCTAAAAGCATTTTTGAGTTATCCTTGTCACAGACATACGGACGAACGGACTGATAGACAGCCAGGAATGATGGTAAAAAAGTGTTTTTCGAACTCAGATAGATTCAAACATAAAAATGTATATGAGAAAATAAAAAGTTTTAAAAAAGTGACAAATATTTAAAAAATATTTTGCATAAAAAAGTATTTTAATTATTTCGTTCTCAAGGTTTAAATTTACTGGAAATAGAAAGATAAATACATATTTTTATCTTAAAATATTATTAGTGATAATGATAATTGTGTTTTGAGAATGCATTTAATGATCATAAATAATAATCATAACAAGTCTCACAAATGTTAATTCCATCTCTTCTAGAGTAGATCCTAGTAGATTACCAGTATGGTGTTGAATAGCCATTTACTAGAAATTTGTAACAAGCGTGAATACATGTTTTCATCAGAGATCATGTGTGGAATAACTAAGAAATGGTGAAATTTTTTGAAAGATTTATTAAAAATTCTTTCTCTCAACTATTATGTACTGTATAAAAGTTAACGGCAAAAGAACACAAGAAAGTTGAAATGGAAATTGTTTAGATGCATTTAACTGTATTTAGAATAGGAAGTAAAGCACAGTAATTATTTTTAAAGAACTTTATGGTTATTTACTAAAAATTTTATCATACATTTAGATGAATGACCTTTATGCCAATAATCATAAAATTTTTGAAGCTAAATGAAAAATATATTTGTTATAGTGTGTTGTTTTGAAAACTTCCAGGGCGGGCGAAATGTCAATCTATCTTTACATTTAAAATTTTAAAGTCATTTGTATAAAGTATGCATACAAAGTAGCACATCGAATATTTGAAACATATATTATAAATTATCATGCTCTTAATTCTTTTGAAACACATTGCATTTATAATACTTTTGAACACACCAAATTTGAAATACGAGTTCACGAGGGGTCAATATTTTTTGACAAAAAAAATCCTCACAGAAAAAATCCCTGGTTTGAATCCCTGTCTGAGGGCAGACCCCTGAGAAAAGCCGGAATCATCATATCTTTCTTTTTGGTTCAAACTTAATATTTCTAATTTGGTTAAGTCCATTTGTGTACAATGTATCTTTTATTAGTTTGGTTCAGGAAATATTTATTTTTAATTGAATTTCATAATTATTGCTTTTGCAATGCTAGTTTCCCACTTTTGAATACACGTCAGGTTTTTAAAATTAAAAAAAAGATTCATGTATCTTTTGGATATAAGTTACATTTTGATGGCAAATAAATCATCATTATTGTATTTTAATCTTTGATTGTATTGGTGTAAGATTTAACTTATTAAACATGAGTTTTTCTAATTACATCTTTGTGTTTCAAATCATGGATATTTTGAATAGACAATTGCAGAAAAGCACGAAAAGAAATCAAAATACGTGTGCATTATTTTTCACTTTTAGCCACAAAAATCTTTATTTGCAAATTCGTCTGGTAAGCTAATATTTTTCGGTTAGATTGACAAGTTGATTACTGTATCGTGTTTTCTCGGATAAATGTAGGACATAATGACAAAAACTTGATGGTGCTCTAAGTTATGAACGATAACACAGCATACCACAGACGTTCATGGCAAAGTTTTTTCCTACTATCTTATTGCAACTTTGTTGAAGAAATCTAAATTCCTCCTTACTTTGACTCAAGTCGCTTGGGGCAAGATTCGTTTTCTTGCAGTAATGCAATAACCTTTGCTTTGATTGAAAAGCGCGCGTACGTGATTCTAATCCAAACATCATAGCCTTCATCCCCAGCTACGCACGTGGTAGACAGCATGTCACCGATTAAAGAAGCTTTATAAGGAATCGGTTCTGCTTGCTGTTTCCTCATCAAAGCACTCCATCCTTCAACAACCTTTCAAAGTTTGAGCGATTTATGGCACTTTTGAACACTCCGAGCTGGTAAAATGAATATTAACTTGTGCCCTTTTGATCTTCCGAAAGGAATATATATATGCGGTCGGCATCGGGGATGATAGAAACATCCTGCAATGACCATTGAACTACCATTTATAAAATTAACTTCTTGCAAATGGTAGAATACGACGTATTTGTATGTTAAGAGAAATCGAGGCCAACTTAATTATAGAATAGTTCATTTAAAGCAAGATAGGAGCCAATATTCCTCCTTTAATTCAGATTAGTATACGGTCGAAGCTCAAGGATTTTATCACTACAGTAAAGTTCATTTTTGCTTTCTTGTATACGAAATATAAAAAAGTATTGTAATCGTTAAATAATTAGAACCCGGGATTTGAACGAATCTCCACATTTTAGACCTCTCTTAGTTCGAAAAAAAAATGTTTAGAAAGGATCTACCTGTCTGTTTGTTATAACTCAAAAAGCTTTGATCTAGTTGGATAAAATTTGATATATGATAAAAATGTCGTTAAAACTTTCCACAGAGTAGACTATTAGACTTATGGCTGTCAAATTGGACGCATAGTTGCTTATTGGGTAATATCTTATCCGAAAGAAATTTTTAAAATTTTGATCAAGTTTTTAATTAAAAATTAACAAAAATTTTAATATTTTTTCATTAGTAATTTCGGTGAATATTATTTTACAAATGCCATTTTTACAGCCACTCATGATTTTAAAAAGTAAGTTTTTCAGTTTAACCTATTTTGTCCGTATATACTATTTCCTTAGCAAGTTTTACAAAATATTTATAATATCGAAATTATTATTTAATTCATAAGTCTGCATGCACTAGAGGAGTATTTAAAAAAGGCCACGAGAAATATACAACTCTTCCAAAACCACTGCGGTCTTTAACACAAAAGGAGAGAGACGGAAAGAAATGAAAGCTGCACAGCACAATAGTTAAATAAACCTTGTAAAAAATACTAAAGGAAAGTGGGAGGGAAGTCAGTCAACGTTTCACTCCCCTAAATTCTCGGCACTCGATTCCTTAGGCAGATTGTAAGACTTAGGGCTCCCAAATTTGGCACATTGTTACCTCTTGTGTAATAAATGCCTAATACGAAAAAGGTTTTAAAAATTTTGATCAGATTGTTATTTACAAAACTAACAAAAATTTAAATAGTTTTCTTTAATGACTACTTCAGAGCATATTATTGCACAAGAATCGTTTTTATAGTCATTCAAAATGGGAAAAAAAAAGCTTAGCTTTTCATTGATACCTGTTTTATCTTAGCGTAATTTTTTTACTTTAATTAACTTTTCAAAATATTTTTAATATCGAAATTAAAATTTAATTCAAAGTTCTTTATATATAGAGAAGCGCTTAAAAAAAGGAGACGTGAAAGATATTACTCTTCCAAAACCGCTGCGGTCTTTAACACAAAAGAAGAGAGGTGAAAAGAAATGAAAGGTGTGTAGCACAATAGTTTAATAAACCTTGTAAAAAAATACTAAAGGAGAGGAGACAAAAAAAGAATCAGTCAACGTTCCACTCCCCTAAATCCCGGCACTCTTAAAGATACCTAGAAGAATCTTTTTTAGAAAAATAAATATTTAAAGATAAAAAAAAAAAAAGGGTAGCAGTGTCGATGGAATGTGAAAGTTTCTTTATCTTCTTGGAAAGGGTCTGAATGCTAGACAGGGTGGTCTCCGGTAAGAATGTAATCGTTCTTTTTTTACGGTCAAAGTGCGGGTTTCTAAAGAGTACTAGCTCTATAGACTTATGAAAAGGATTATTTACCCAAACCTCTATAAGCCGATCGCATTTCAAAATCGTCTTAGTGGAAATATTTACTTTAGGTGCTCGGTTTTATTGAATTCAAAAAGTTAGTAAAGGTTTGAAAGGATTATTTACGTGTCATTCGCTCAGTTCTTTTTCTTTTTAAAGAGTGCTGAGTAATAAGATACAATTCAGTATAGAAATTTATGGTATGGAGAGTAAGAAAATAAACCTACTGCGATGAATGTTTGTTCTAGGAAAGTTTTTTTCATAAGGAATATTTTTCCATATTCGAATTTTTTAAAATTTAATAACAGTCTATTTATTTTGCACTGAAACGATTTTTTTTCCGTATATGAAGAGAAAGTATTGTAACGGTTAAAGCATTCAGCTTCAAGATTTTGGCGAATCCTTACGTTTTAATCTGTTTGAGTTCGAAAAACATAATTGTAGAATTATTTCTGTATATCTGTAAACAAGATAGTTCAGAAGCGAAAAGAACTAGATAGATGATATTTGGCTCACAAAATTATCATTAGATACATATTAATTTTTAACTAACACTGTTTACTATTCCGTTATTTTTTAAACAAATCCGTAATCATTTGCCTATATATTCGCATGCTTGTGAGATAGACCACTGAAAGAAACCCAAAGATTTGAGGTTAATGGTATTTCATGTGGACTCTAGTGAGAAAAATTGTAGCTCTGCATTAAAATTTTGATCCAATCAGTGAAAAGAAAAATATCTAAATTTCATTCTTGGTTCTGTTCATTATAATACAAAATTCAGCATTTGATATATAGAGACACGCAGTAATTGGATGACAGCGGTAGGGGGGAATCTTGTTTACGACTTTTCCTGTTTTCTGGGATTTACCATTTTCCTCCCAAATCTTTGCATTGTATTCAGAAATGCGGATTCTTTAAGGAGAACAAAAAGGAAGGTGATACATAGGCTAAATTTACGAAGAAATCGAAGGGAGGGCAATCTCTCTAGTCCTTTGGAATTTTGGTTACATTCCAACAGATGATATTTTTGTTTAAAAGAAATCAAGAATACTTAAAAAGGACAAAAATTATCAATGGAGAATTTCTGCTAAATCTGGTGCTGCGATGTTTTCATTAGCTTTGCTATTTACAAAATGTTATTTAAAATCGACATAATTCGGAACATTAAAGCAAATAATTTAATTTTAATGTATAATTTTTATATAGCTTTTAATTAAATATCTTTGAATTGTCTGCCATTCAAGAAACGGTCGATTTTTATTTCTATATTTAAGATGCAGATATTTTGTTTCAGAAGATCGAGAATTCTCGGAAGTTTAAATCATTTATTTCAAAGTCTTAATTTTTGATTAAAATTATTGTTTAGTTACAGTTAATTTGTTAAAACTTACCTACATCAATTCATGAAATCTTATTTTTATTAACTAATAATTCATTCAAAAATAATTACAAAAGAATAAAGTTAAGTAATTCCCAGTGATCATAACGCGCAGTTTAGAATAGATTAGACCAACCCCGAGCACATTGTACGAATCGCCGCTGAAATCCAAGATTCATATAACTTTTGTCGTCCACTCTGGGATTGTTATCCAAGAATAATTCTAATTTGGGAGCTAATATAATATATGCATTGTCTGGCAATAAGAATTGCTGATATTTTTTTTTTTTGTAAAAGGTGTTATAATTGTTACCCTAATTGTAAAAATAAAAAAGGAAATAAGTAAGTAAATAAAGATTTTATTGTCCATGGGATAAAATGTTAAAATATGGTAAATACTGAAAACAACATTATTCACTTTTATCAATAGATATTTCACTTCACTTATATTGCTTATGATAAAGAATAAATAAGATTTTTTGACGATTTGAACTCGGTTTGAAAGAGCTGATGTGATAATTTTTTACTTATTTGCTCCTCTTTACATATTTTTTAGAACTTCATTTTGTAATAACAATAACATGCACACAAAAAAATGTACTTAATATCATTGTCGTGAACATGATAATAAATACAGTCATTAAAACACCCGCAAGTGTTGTTAAAATATACTTAAGAATGTTTTTAAAAATTTGTTAAAATTAAAGGAGAAAAAATTGTGTGAAAATATGTTAATTTCTTTTAATTTTGAAGTGATGAGAAAATTGTGTAATAATATACTCCATAGTTAATTAAGAAAAACGTAAAATTTTTAATTAAAAAATTACCAAAATTAAAATTAAAATGTGGAAAAGCAATTTCTTAGCGAACACGTACTACCAAAGAATTAAGTATGTGTCAAATTATTTAGCTCTAAGCCCCTATGAAATTATTTTTACTTCCTACTTGTTGCAGTTTATAGATAATATGCGAGTGTTTAAACTTTATCATCAACAAAAAGGAATATTTGATGTACAATTGTGTTAGCTTTTTTTAATCTATTCTAAGTTTATTCGATTTCTTCATTTTTGTTTTGTAATTAATTAATATGTTAGCTTTAAGTTATAAATAATTCTTTAAATGTACAAATTTTTAATTTAAAAAGACTCTATTTTAGACAAACTTAGATAAGTTTTATTTTTTCGTCGAAATTTTCTGCAGTTTTTATCTGCTGGAAGTTTTTTTTTATCCAACAAATCCTATTCTCTTGATATATGGTACTGAATTATACATAAATGTATTCATTAAATTCTCCATTCACAGCAAATGAGTTGTAATTAAATGAAATTAGTTAGCTCTGCTTTAGTGACTTAGATTAAAGATCGTTTAATAATCATTTTAACAATCGTATTTACCTATTTGCTTGAAAAATCCAGATTTGTAATCTTAGCGTCATAACGGATAACTGCCGATGCCCAAAATGCTACATGCATAATAATATCTCTAAAGTAGAATATTTTATACCAAATCAAACCCTGACGGAGTCGATCTTCACATTCCTTTCGGAAGATCCCTTGCTTATGTTGAAACTTCGCGAAAATGCTGTCTACTCCAAAAACACACAGATAGTAAGTACTACAAAGGAATGCCATTGTCATCCTCTAAGTTGAGACAGAGGAACTGTCTTCAGGAGGCATTCCAAAGGGGCTGACAGTGACGAAACGTATTTTCGAAGGAAGGTGTTCTTGCAACTGAAGAAACGTTCTTGTTTTTATGTGACAGACAGAGGTGTCAAGAGACACGCTTTCTGGTGACGGGGTGCACGCATGGGGAGAGGAAAGGGATTTGCCAAGGTCGGTGGCATTCTTTCTTGCCGTTAGAAATGCAAATGAACTCGTGATATGTTATCGTGAGTGAAAGGTGTAATGAGAAAAAAAAAAAAAAAAAATGTCGGGCATTCGATGGGGTGTTGGGTTGTTTTTCTGGCCAGATCGTGCGCGGTTGAATTCAGCTTGAGTTACGTGTTTTTCCGACTTAAATGCAAGGGGGGGGGGTGGCGTAAAAAAGGAAATGCTTTTACCTGTTGTTTAGATTTGCAGTGTAATCTCGTTATCAGTTGGAAAAACATGTCTTTCTTTTGTAGTGCTGAAATTCGTATCGTATTGTATGCTGTTATGTACAATTTTCTCAAAGACTGGGTGAGTTAAGAAAATAGGTTCTTTGAGTTGTTGAACTTGTTTTCTGACTTCAGAAGTTTTGTGATAAGTCCGTTGGATTTATTTTTAGAAATTCTAATTTGCAATATTTTTCTAATGAGTGTCAACAAATGTTCTGGAGCCTGCTTGTCTCAAGACCCCTCTATACATCTATCTCTATAGTAAATAATTATCTCTACAGAAAGAATTTACCTCCATTTTCCTTCGTCGCAACTCAGTAGTCGCTCATTTCAGTAATTCATTAATTGTAATATTAAAAATCGCAAATGGGACTAATGAAAAAAGAATAAACAAATAAGAAACAAATTCCAAAATGCATATTTGGAGTATCACTGTTTTTGCAGTTATAGGTAAAAATTGCATTTACCCAAATTAATTATTGCTTTATAAATATTCGATTGTATGATAGATTAGATTTGAATTAATTTTCCTTAGCAAATAATAACACCATATACGTACAGTGTGATTAATGAATCCGAAATTTATATCTCTTTCGGTTTCAAAGCTATATTTAGTTAAAAACCAACTACAATTAATTCGTTTATTAGACCTCAAAGATTGAATAATTTGCGCTTATTCCATTCGAAAAGGAAAGATACAATTGTGTACAGTGGACGCTATCGACGCCGTTTTCTATAAAAGGCTAGTAATTGGCATCTAATTGCATATTCAATTTGTTACTCGCTAGTTGAATGTATTTATTTAGGAATTCAAACCTTTATACGAATCCACTCATTAAACCATCAAGATCGAATAATCCTGGTTTTTTTCAACTTGAAAAGGAAAAGAAATGAATTTAAAAATCTATTTTTAGAGTACTACACAGTTTAATGCTAAAATCTTCACGGAAGTAAATATGGCAAATCGATTTAGCAAGTCAAATTATAATTTTTAAAGAAACTCTCGTATTAAAAATTTTCAATTTGGTATCTAAAATCATCTCCCTAACATTGTTTTGCCTGGTTATTTTTTTCCATTGAACTGCTATACATGAAGCTATAAGTTTTCGATTTCCTGAAATTTTGCTATAAATAACTCAACCTTCAATTCAATAAATAATAAAATGAGCAAAAATAAATTCTGCTAGTAATATAACTCAAAGCACAATGATCACTTTATTTCATTGAAAACTTCGCATTAACTATACTTGGCATTTCAGTTTCTGTCCCTAGAATTCTTTGTTCATACCTTGAATACAATTTTAGCCAAGTCGAAGTAGTCAAGTGAAACTGTCAACCCATTGTTTCGGGAATCGTTTTCTCGCTAAGCAGTGATGTATCATTTTGGTTAGAATGTAGGACGTAGGTTTCGAACGAAAGTGATGGAGTTTATTGTCAGCGCAATTACTTTATTTATAACAAGAGATCCTCCAAAGGATGTTTTCTTTACAGCGAAACTTTAATGACTCCGTATTTTTGGACTTCATGGAATATTCTACAATGTTATGAAGCTTCTTTCAATGTCAAGGGGATAAAATACGTACAGTGAATAGTATCTTCATATTACTAAAATATTTCTCATTGTTCGTCTAGTTACTGTCCAGTGATTTGATACGTACCACACTAGAAAGTGTTTTTTAGTATCTTTTAGCATTTTCAGTCTTCAGCTGCATGATAGATTGACCTACACTTACTCCTTAACACTTAAAAAATTCTGAGTTAAATGAAAGCAGATTAGAAAAGAATACATTGCATACACTTTGTGTGAATTTTAAATTATCTTCTGTTGTTCCATAATATACATACTTCTTTACTTATTTAACACTATGTTCGAAAAAACTTCTGAAATATCTTTACATTGTTTCTCTAAACACTGGATAAACAAATTCGCTTTTTTTTATTAATACGAAGCATACAAAGAGTAAATAATGTGATTGTAAAAAGAAGAAAAGAGTTAACGAATTTCCACATTTCAGACCTTTCCGTTTTCATAAACTATAACCGTTGCCTATTTATGAACACAATAACTGAGTCAGATGAACGAAATTTGATATGTAATATTTTTACCAATTGTGTAGATTTCTCAATTTTTGAATGAAATACATTCAGAGAGTCTGACTGGCTGTCCCATTACAAATGAATGCGATAACTACTAAACGTAGAGTTAGATAAAAAAAAATTGGTATGCATGTTTAGTATCCAAAATATAGATTTGTATCAAATTTGCCAAAGAGGTTGCATGCCGTCTGCCTGAACTTTTCATGCTTGCAAACATGATTGCTGAAAAGTATAGTAAATAAATGAAATTTGATACATACGATCGCATTTCTGCAATTGCCGTTCCATGTTAAATTTTGCTTTTAATTAATAGGAAAAAGGCCATCCAAAAATACAAATTCTGTTTTTTTTTAAAAAATATAATACGAAGCAATAACTCTCATCTACAGTGCTTGTGTCTGTGATTAATCGTTAATAAAAAGAAAAAGGAAAAAGAACGAAAGGACTAAAGAAAATTGCCGAATATTACACTCTAGATTTATTCAAAGGTTGATATTTCCTAACTATTATTTGCTAGTGTTAAGTAATTAATACATAAATACCAGTTTTTTTTACCATTTTGAGAAGCATACAATGGAATAGAATGGAATTTCGAAAAAAAATCCGAGTACTTGTGCGTTTATGACTAGTTTTATGAGAGAGAAGGTGTGTGTAAAACTTTATTGGAGAATATGCTAGAAAGTTTTGTGAACACCATTCCCGTTGGTTTAATTTTTTGCATCCAAGGATTTTTTTGTTGAACAAAATAAGTAGTGAGAGAATACAATTTACCTTTCAAGTGTAAAAGGTTAATCTTTTTTTTAGCATAATTCTAAGCATAATAATTTTTCTAATAAATTTATTTTTTGACGAAAGGTTTTTCTTCAAAATAACGTTTTTATTTTTATCTTCATATTTTTAATTCAAATAAAAATATCGTTTTTATTTTGAACAAAGTACTTTGATTCTGCCTAAAGGATCATACGCTGAATTTACACAACTTCCAAAAACCCTGCAGGATTTTAAAAAAAATTTGCCTTGGCTGTCCTTGGATGAGAGGAGATGGTCCGATAGAATTGCTTCTCTGAATCTGTGATCAAGTTCGCATTTAAAAAGATGAACAAGATTTAAATGGAATGCGTTTCTAACATTCGTGTTTTGGAATTAATGAACAGCAGACAACACTGAACTGATTCATCCACTGTTTATTTTTTTCTGCATCTGCTTAAGAAGAAAAGAAAAAAAAAAGTTCAATTGGGATCTTAAGACGTCGTGATCTGATAAATGTTACGTTAACACGAATCGTATTACGCAGCGATTTATTACCTTATTTTGCATGAACCTGCTTCAACCATTTCATTTGAGTATTTGGTCGTAGTCAGCCCATTCAAATCAAGCTGCTGAATTACTTATTCATAATACTGCGTGTTAAATATTTCCTTGCAATTCTTAGTATTTTCTTTATAACAGGTCATAAATACTGAAACTTTTTGATCATTTATTCATTCCGTTAATATGTTTCTGATAATGGAACTTGGTTTTCAATTAAAGGTTCTAATAGAGTTTAAAATGTCCCGTTTTCTTCTTTCTGAAATAACTCTTTTGATAAATAATATAAAGACTTCTTGCTCTTGTTCTTTTACAATATATTCATTCCCATGATTTTCTTTTTAATATTGAATTTCGAAGAATTGTAGAGAAGTTAGAATTTAATGATTATAAACATGGTTTACCACTAATTCCAGTATGAATTAATGTTAGAGTAATTTAAATTGCTTATACATGAGAGCATTAAAGCTTTATAAGTTCTTGATTGAAAAATAATTAATATATTTGTTTATTTTGGAAGATGTTTTTAATCAGAAAGTATTTTTGCCGTGTTTTCACTTTTATGCCGAATTTCACTAGTATTGTTATTGTGTTTCTTTATTTTTTCCAGACATGTACCTTGTTAATTTGTAACTTCATAAATGGAATCAGTAGTTTTCAACTGTCGCTAGAATTTCATTTCAGGTATATATCCATCCAGATTATTATGATTTCTGAAAATCAGTTGTAAGTAAAGTTGCATAATTCCAAAATATTTTTGCATGATAAGCAAATCTATCATAATATGCTCCAACTATAGAGATGCATAATCTTTACAACGTTATCAAAAATCTTTAATTAAAGAAAGGATACTTAGAGTAAAATAGAAGAAGATAATGCATGCTTTTTATAATTCTATTAAAATTATAAACTTGTTTTACAGTAATATATTCTTAAATTTATCTCTGTATTCCCAAATAATGAAAAGAAAATGGAATACATGGTACAGAAACTCTTATGTAGAATATTAAAAATAATTGAATGTAATTTCGAATCTTCAATTTTCAAGTTGATATACTTGGCGTTTCTAGTGATTAAAATCTTTTCATGCTCAATACTTTTAAAGTAGAAACTGCGTAAGTATAAAATATTATATACCTAATCTTCATTGTCTGCTTTTAATTAAAATTCGAATATAAATTTTAAAAAAATTCTATTTTTGTAAACTACTAATAATTAATTTTCTCCATAAGTTTTAAATATTTGTTATATTCATATTTATTAATTTAGTTCTTCAAGTTTATTTATGAATTCTCAAGTTTAAGAAAGGTTGTGTTTTTGTTTGAGTGATTGACTTAAGCTTAGTTTTAAGCATGGTTATATCATTACTCTTAGACCTATAAAAATATATTAAAAATATTATTATTAAAGTGTTATTATTAAAAGATTATTAGATTAATATTTAAAAAAAATTGGACTACTATACTGCAATTTTTTTAAAGTATAAGGTGGACAACTTTTTTGTTAAGTCATAGTTAATTAAAAGTTTAATTAATTTTTATATTCTGAAAAATTAACAGTATTCTTTTATATGTCACATTATAAATGTGCAAAATCTGGTTAAATCCGACCCAGTTATTTTGGAGATGTAAAAGATAAATACATTCATATGAACATGCAAAGCTACTATGAGATTTATTTACATTATGATAATAAATCTCATAGTAGCATTTCCGCACCATTTACATAGTGCATTATTTCCTCACATATAAAAACGCAAAGAACAGATGAAATACTTAAAGCATGTCCAATACCTATGTCTTTTCAATTAATTGCTGCTTTAATTTAAATACAAATTTAATTTTTTAAAAAATTGTAAATCAGTGAATTAGTCTGACACATCATTTCAATTCAAGGGGGTAAGAGTTGACTGCTTATTACAGCTTAAATTACAATTCGTAAAAAATATCCGGTGGGGTTAATCTTCCAACAATGCAAACTATTAATTTCATAATGACGAAAAACACATGGATTTCTTCTTAAATATCAATAAAAATTATTTTTGTTTGAAATCCTAGATTTCTCATTTCTAAACTATGTACTTAAAACAGAAACTGCTTAAACCAATAATAGTTGGAATTTTCAATAAATAATAAAAGTTCAAAAATTTACACTCGTAAATAATGTTTTAAATTTCTGTAACGAGTCTTTTATTCTAACATCTTTTAATAGTAGAATGAGCAGAATAACATTAAGTGTGATTAAAACTAATTAATTATACTTTGAAAGTGTTCTGACATTCTTTTGTTCATATTGTCCGCTAAGATGTTTTGAATAAAAATGAAAAAATAATAATTATATTATTATTATTATTATTATTATTATTAATAATAATAATAAATCAACGATTTTTGTTTGATTAACTGAAAATTCAAGAAATGCATATTATGAAATGCATCGTCTTTGCTCTTTTTTTTCTTACGATGTATGCATTTAATATATTCACACACACACACACGAAAAAATTTATCAAATTTACGTATGTTTTCGGTTCTTTCCAATGCTTGAATTCTTTCCCTAATTAAATAAATTTCCATAATTTGTAAGAATTGTGACTACACCATCACCTCTTCATACACACATCAACCTTAACTCTATAAGAAAAAAGGCATAGATGAATTGAATAAAAATGGGAAAGAAAAAAAGTGTTATTAATTATTTTCAAATTTAATCTCGTGATGCTGATTTATAAATGCAAGACATGTCAGTAGTTTCCCATGCAATAAGCGTATCAGATAAACATCTTAATCATCAATATTTCAGCTACTGGGTGGGCTGCCTTTTGAAGTGATGAAGACATATGATATTTTATGAACACATTTGTATGAAATCTAAACTACACCTCATGTTTATCCTGGTACAAGACCAAAGATCATAGTCCAGATTAAAAATAATAATACTAAAAGAAAAAAAAATCGCACGGATCGTTGATGTGAAAATTGCCCCATCAACATCAACCAAAAATAGACTAGGACCCTAAAAGAATAGACGTTTTCATTGATGCATAGGAAGAGAAAAGAACCTTTATTCTTTGCATTATCTCTTGCCTCATCTTTGTTTTGACCATGAAAAGGCGTTTGTCACACGCTCTCGGTATTGCACCATTCAATTTAATCACGCCCCTGCTGTGCTTTTTTCATCAAAAACCAAATTTCGAAATTTCTTTTTTTTATTTCCCTAACTGGGCAGGGCGTGGAGGAAATGGTGGTCACCCTTTTTGAGGAGGAATTCTGAATTTAATTGGCCACCCTTGGTGCCCGAATGGATTGCTTTTGTTATATATCATGATGTAATACAAAAATAATGAAAACCGTGGTTGCAATTATTAATCGTAGATCTTTGATCTAAATTTATATCAATTTCTTTTTTCGTTTTCTTATCCGGGTTTCAAGGTCGAACTGATGAATTGACCCATTGTCTTGGGGTGTTTTGTACCTAATGGTTTCGATAAGCCATAAATAACATGTAAGGAAGTTTAATCTCTCAGACGAACTGTAAGCTTTTATCTTTTCTGGAATAATATATATTTTTGTTTTTGTTTTTGTTTTGATTACCTTGCTTTTCTCTTATTTGATTCAGTAAAGTTATTTGTCACATTTATCTGTTTTAAGTATTCAACAATAAAAAGGTAATTTCTGACTGTATTTAAATTATCCATAAGATTGCAAAAAAAAAAAAAAAATGTTCGGGGTAGGAAATTCTGAAGAGAGATACTATATTAGAATCAATGGCATATCTCTTTTATTTTTACTTATAAGTACATTTGTCACAATTCCTTTGAAATTGAAAGTTTAATGCTCTCTAAAGAACTTGCATATTAAATTTATGTATTAAATAGTCTTTGAGGTAGGCATAAGAAATTTGATGTACGGCCTTTACACTAAATTTGTAAATTTCTGTCAAATTTTGAATATATTCTGAGGAAGTTTGTCTGTCTGGATGTCCAAGTGAACACAATAACAATAAAACGGACTAAACAGGTAAAATTGAATAAACATGCATGGCAACTAAAATGTAGGTCCTTATCAAATATGGAACCAAATCCACCAAGGTATGACCTTCTGTTAGTTTGTTACTTTCGTATGTTTATAAACGCGATAACTCAAAACCGAAATATTTTACATAAGTAAGATTTGGAATATGTCCTTGTGATTTCAATCGGTAGAATTTGGTTGTGTTTTGGTTTCAGTCGGTTGAAAAAAAGAAGCGTCCAAAACACATATTTGGTTTTATAATACTTTTATTTTAACTACATGCCGGCGTTTGATTGTCAAAAAAAGTTATATTATTTTATAAAGGTGATTAAAATTCTAGTTTACTTAGTTTTCCTATCAAATCTCACACTTCTATAGTTTTTTTTATGTTTTATTTAAATCAATTACGGGTTGTTTTTACATGTTGGGAGTGCTTAAACTTTTATCGTAGACGTTTCATCGTAATAAAGTACTATTAGTATTGAAGCTAGTTATGACTTTATTATTATGAATAACATTGAAAAGATTTCTCAACGGGAAGTTCTTAGAAACCCTCTGCAATAATTTTTTTAAATAAAATAATATAGGTTATCCTGAAAAAAGACATTTATGAACTTTAAGTATAGGTCAGGCATATAGAAACAAATTTTACAGAAACATATGCACTATTCAGACATTCATTTACATTTTTGCAGTATAATTTGAAGTTCGAAACGCAAAGAGGACTGCTTTTTTTTCAAAATATTATTAAAAATAGAAAAAAAGTTGGATAATTATCTGAGAAAATGATACCTCTCAAAGAATACATACTCAGTGGAATACAGAATAACCAATTATACGAATAAAGCTCTACATTTGTTATGCAGCATAATAGACGTACGACGCAGTATTAGTAACCTTTGGAGAATTTAAAATAAATGTTCTTTGGAGTTATCGTCTGAAGCGATTATACCCTTCTCATGTTAGTATTCATACAAATGGGCTGTTGTGTTTTTTCCAATTTTTATTCCATTAAAATTACAATAAGCATTCTGTCTTGTGTATCGTCTTCTTCTATCTAATTCAATGACAAAGAACCTCCTGTATTCTCCACCCACCCTCTGCGTTTCCATCCCTATATTTTATTGCAGAAATGAACTTATTTTTGTGCACTTGGCGTACCCTTAAGGTTTGTAAATGATCTTGCTTAACTCGCTGTGCATTTTGTTCTCGTAAATAGAACATTTTTAGCGAATGAGAAATTTCGCGGTTATAAGTATTGAATTCGTGAAACTCTTAGGGTAAGGCTTAGTAGGAAAGATGTGTAACATTAAAAAAAGAAGATATGCTTAAAAAATGACTTAGAAATACGAAACTGGATTTGGCTCTGCTAATTTCAAACTAATGATGCTAACATTACTCGTAGATATAGCAGTGAGTACAGGGACTCTTTAAGGAAGACAAATTGCGATACAAAAATAAACTCTAACGATCTTTTATGAAAGAAGGATCCGAACAAAAGTCGGAAGACTGTCTTGCTTCTTGCTGAATTTGATGTAATTGAAATTCCTGCACGAGCTGTTTTGTGTCATTGAGAATAATGGAGAGAGAGAGAGAGAGAGCAAATCCTGCTCTCTCACATCTAAATTTAGTAGGCTATTATCAATTCAGTCTTATTACAATGAAGTTGCTCAAAATTGTTGAGTTTTATTAGTCTAAGAGATGCTTTTAGATTTATATCATTGAGCGATGAAATAGTATGGATTGAAGGATAAGACAAGAAGTGGCATGCATTCATTTTGATGCTGTATTGCATTGTTAGGATCATTAACCAATTAACTGATTCGACATCTTCGGAAAATAAGTATCTAAATTGTGTCGCAAAAATTGAACGATGTCGAGTATACTCGTCAAACAGAGAGTATGTGTTATATTACATTATGTTGTAATGAAATGGCTTTTATTTCTTTATTTCAATAATCACATTTATTTGTTTACTTAAACTAACATAATTTTTTTTTCGTATGAACGAAAAGAAACATTAAAAAATTAATGTATTGTTTTAATTTGCTGTTAGACAATTTTATTATTTTAATTTACTGGTATTGAGCAAAGCATGGTGTAACGCATAATAATCTTCTATTTCTTCCTTCGACTTGGCCTCCAAATATTTCAAACATCTTGAATTTTAAGAATATATTTGTGTTTTTACTAAAATTGCTATTCAAACTGCAAGTTGTCGCTACATATTACACCTGATGAATAAATTCGTCATAACTCAAAATGTTGTACTTTTTCCATGACGAGTATACTCGTCAAAAACAGTTAACTAGTTAATTTTTCAGTATACTTTCAAACATTGATTTTTAAGCAAATATGATGGTCATAATTCAAAAATCAATTAAACAAAAAGAAGAATCTCGTACAAATTATTTTTCAAGCAATAAAGACAAAACAAATATTTTTTGTATAGTTAAATTATAAATTTGTTTCCTACTTGGTCCATACTGCTGGAAAGCACTTTTATCAAATGCGTTTATATAATAATTTTAAAGGAATATTATTGTATTTTAATTTAAGAAAATAATGTAATGACGTAACTTTATAAATTTATAGGTTGCGATGATTTTCTATCTTAGCCATTATTTTCTACCTTCGAATTCCTTATAGTTTGTGATATTCTGAATTTTAACCAAATACTTCTCATATCAATTTTAATTTCCGTATATAGTTGTTTAGCACTTTCCAGTTTTCTTTAAAAAGTCTTTTTAATTAAAAATTTTACACGTGTGTAATGCTGACTTTTACATTATACTGTTTGTCAATGCTAAAATTAAATGTTCTCAATTTTTTAAAAAATAGAACGTTTTATTCTACTCAAAATTCTTAAATGAAAAAGTGGGAAGTTTAGAAACAAGTAAAAGGAATTAATTGGAGGAGTAATTATGATTTTAATATCTGAGAAGAATTTCATTAAATATCCTTAGTTCAAAGTTATCATTTGGTAAATAGATTAAAATTGGGTTGTATATCGTTTCATGCCTCGAACTCATTTACACACACACACATATATATATATATATATATATATATATATATATATATATTATAATTCCCTTCTTTAAAGTCAGTTACTTAATGTTTGATTTATGTTCAATGCGGTATCGCTCTTTCCCATCGCTTTAAAGTAAATTGTTATCAGAATCTGTAGTAAATCTTGCTGACTAGATTATTCTTTTTTCTCTCATTGGCGCCCGTATGTTTGACAATGTCCTATACTGGACTGAACCTTGTGCCGGCAAATTCCCATCCTTTTACAACTATTTCCTTTGGCGCCTGCTTGAACATTTCAATATTTTTTTCTTGGTCACCATTTGTCATTTTTGACTCCATTGGACCAGATGTCTACGGCTTTTTCTCTGACCTTAAGGTCATTGATATGTGCTGAAAAGAATACCAGGCTCAAAACATGAAATGTGGAACACTGATTAATTGAATACTTAAAAAAAAGGAAGTAAATTCCAGCCTTTAGTTCGAAACATCGTATCATGGTATTTTTTTTCCGTCTTGATTCGGCTATATTTTATTTTTAAAAATTACTACTATCATAATAGCTGCTATAATGTTATAAAAATTGTATATAATATTGCCATAATGCTCGTTTATGTAAATCCAGTGACTAACACAGTTCAGATTTTGATTGTAAAATGATAATATTTAAAAAAATATTATTAAAATCAGAAAAATATTTTACGAAAATAAAATTGTCGTAACTGGGCAACATTTTATAGTTTTACAGTGACATAAAAGTGCTTTTGTACCATAACTGCTCCAAAATTGAGAAAAAAGTCAACTTTTTTCAATTTTTTAATAATAAATTCTTATCGATTTTTTTTGCATAGAATCCAATATCCAATATTGTTACTGCTTTCAATAGAATCCAATAGTTTGTCCTTTAGAGGGCTTTGAAAGATTTTCTGTCGCGCATATCGTGGTCTAAAGACGGTATGACAACATATAAATATTTTCTTTTTAAAATAAAAGCAACAAATTTTACTAACAATTTTCAACTTACTTGTTAACAAATATATATATATATATTCGGTACAAAAATAAATTTACTGTTTTATTTAATATAAATTTTTTTTTCATTAAGTACACATTAATCATTTTTTTTTGTCTGAAGTGTATCGATATTCATTTAAATCATCCAAATTGAATGTACAAAATATGTTTTTTTTTTAAAGAAACTTAACCAAAATCATACAGAATGTAGTTTTGAAGTTTCTTCTCCTGGGTCGCCGTCATCGATTGCATCTTTTCGCACCCATTGCCTGGGGAGTAAAGAGTTGAAAGGTCGCTGCCATCCATCCAGTTACATCAGCTGTCAAGGGGTCAATCCGAAGGTTCACGGTGTCTGCCTGTACATCAGGGTGGTGCACTTCATCTATCATGAGTGGATTTTCATTCTGCTGAAGGCGGGTGGCTTGATTCTTGTCAACTTCCGTTGTTTTTGACACCCTCACACTAACCGAAATATGCTGGCATTTTACATTTTGGAATTACGCGTTGAAATTGATTACTCGAACTCGTAGTTGTTGGAACTAAGTTTGTGATCTTTTATTACTTTTAAAGGCTATTAATTTTAAATGTGTTTGTATGTCATATGTTCGTATCTACTCTCAAAGTTGTATTCCTTAATAAGGTCATCAATCATTCTTTACTGGCAGCTCATTTTATGAGAATGAGAGTACAATTACATTTATCTCGAAAAAAAGAAGAAAGAAAGAGGAGTTTAAACATAATATCTTAAAATTTTCCAGCGGAAATACGTAAAAAAAAAAAAGCAAAGTCATTAGTTTACTACGTAAGTCATTTGATATATTATTTTTACTACATTGATGGAGTTTTTAAATTTGAATTTTACCTGATCAAAATCTTTGTTCTCCAACTTTTGACGTATATAAGTTTTTTTTTTATTAGTCTCAGAAATATTAAGAAGCAGTTTTCCTATTGGGGACTCTGCGTTGTGAAAAGACTACAATTAGACGATTATAAACGTTATTAGTCTAGTTGCCAAATAAATAAATTTATAAAACTGTACGAATTCTGTAAATTACAAAATAAAATATTGCTAGTTCAATATTAATATTTAATTATTAAAATCATGAAATGAATTGAATTATTATTAATTACTTATTTATAATATATTGACATATACATTATCCAATTAACTGGCTATGTTATTTAAGGTAGGTCTTATCAAGTATTGCTTTTTAATGTTATATTTGTTTGAAGATTATTACTTCCTTAAAATTTATCATTATAATTTTCTTTTTTTACTTGTAATTAAGGAAACATTTTTACAAATAGTTTTAGTTAATGTTTCAAGAAATTTATTATTTTATTCATTTTGCCATTTGTTTACTTATTTATAAAAACTTTTGAAAATCTGTAAGTAATTTTTTTACAATTAAAAGATTTTTTTTTTCAAATTAAAATGCTTCTAAAGATGCAACTTTATTATTTTTAAATTAAAATAAAGTGATATTTTTATTAAAAAAACGTTTATTTCAACTTATACTGGAAATTAAAGCGAAAAAACTCAGAATTTACCATAAAAACCAGAAATTTTTGAGTGAAGTAATAAAACTGTGCTTTGACATTTTCCACGGAAATGCTTGTAGAGCATAAGTCAAAATAAACCACTTGTTTCTTCGTACACTTATTTATTTGCAATTTTTTTCGTCGTCTACGATTTAGTATCCCAGTATTAATTACTTAGTGTGAAGAAGTGCTTTCCCACTACACTCGGGAGTGATAGTAAATGACCTCGTCAACATAATTAGCTAGCGACTAGTTAAGGCAAGAGTTGTAACGGGACTGTTGAAGTGTTAGCATTCAGTAATCGAATCCGAGTGTGGGAGTTGTTGACGAGGAATCAAAAGCACAATGATGAGACGATATAATATTGGTGTGTAGGTGCCGTCGGTGACAATTGGGGAAGAATCTGCATTCTCTGTTAGTGGGCGTTCTGTTCATAAGGCACAATTGGGGTGGCCTTCGTTCTGGCTTCCTCTCATTGAAGAGACCACTGGCCTCCACATGGTGATAAAAAGTAATATACGGGGGTACTTAACAACCATTCATTCAAAGGACAGGGAAATTCCACTTAACAAGTGGGGGAAACCCTTTTGGTGATTGTACAGGGTGGCCATAAAATAACTTCTCTATTTCGTGGATCTACAGTTAAAACGATCGAACGAAAATCGCATTTCATATACAGACTGTGGAAGGCATGGAATGATAAATTCCGCAGAAAAAAAAATGAATATCAAAATTCGCCGACAGAAGAAATATTGGCGCTATGGGAGTACAGGTTTAAATGAATTCATGAAACTCAGAGAAAATAATCTTTTATTCATTAATATTTGGCTCCTTTGGATCCTGTGCAATATTTTCCATATACTGACCTTCCCTGTGTACAACATATTGCATATGGTGTATGGCGTTCTCCACTGCTGTTTGTAAATTGTCAGTTTCGATGTTCATAACAGCCTGTCTTTCAAGACATGCATCTTTGCTTAAGAGCAGCCACGGCATTACACCGTCTAGTGTAAAACAGTGAAGTACGCTAAGGTAAAGTAGAGCCCATATTAAGCACACATCAATAGTCAATCACGAACAACAGTTAAGAAAACATCAATCACGAACGAACTGCAGTCACGCAGGCACTAAGAACTTTACATAATCCATCTCGATATGCAAATTTGCTCGTTCTTACGTGACAGCAGGGCCAATATTTCCCCTATCGACAATTGTTGGTAATAATTTTTTTTCCTGCGGAATTTATTTTTCCATGCTTTCCTTAGTCTGTATCTGAAATGTGGTTTCATTTCGTTCATTTGTTTTAATTGTAGATGCCGCCAAACAGGGAAAGTTATTTTATGGCCACATTGTATTTATTGGTATATTCAATGACATAACTGCGAGGTAGCAACATCAAAAAATACTAGGGTGCCTCGGCCCAAAGTGCTACATTTATTAGACATATTAATACTGATGCTATCCAAATTTCCAGACCTGAAAAATATTCCCGTTGATTAAATTCTGAAATGAAAGATAGAAATAAGAAATTATAATTTAGTTATAAAATATCGTCAATTTATAACCTCCAAAAATTTTGTCAAAAATCTTATGAATTCTGTTTCTACTGCTTCTAAATTAATAGATATTTTAAGATCAGCTAACTATATTAAGGAATGAATATGTACACCTAAAATGAAACATTTTTCTAGTTAGCTCTGTTAGTAATTTTCATTTACCACTCAAATACATGAATATTTGTTTCAAATTTAAAAAAAATCGTTTTTTAAGAAAATATTCATAGGTCAAGTAAAAATAAATCCATAAAATAATATAGTATATTTATTTTGAAAAAAGTTGTATGTAGACTTTTGGCAACAGGCAGTATTTTCCAAAATTCTAGCTTGTATCTAATATAATTTTCAAATGCAACATCAAACTTTGATAGTTTAATAACAGTTGGGAAGTAATTTTTAAACAATTAGATAGATCACTCCTTTATACAGAACTCGACAATAGAAATAGACAATAGAAACTCTTCAGGTAACACAGTGAACTTCATCACGCACCACATTCAAAAATAAGATTTTTGAATAAAATTAAGTCGAACTGGATATAGACAATTATCAACAATATACATTTAAGGGATACATTTATTGGGGCTTAGTAGCTTAGTGATAAATTTCATTCCTTGCTGGAGGGTTACACGTTCGAAACTTGATTACACCAAGAATCTCTCTCTCTCTCTCTCTCTCTATATATATATATAATATAATATAATATGGGACTGAAGCACCTTAATTCTAAAAAATTCTAGTATAGAATTTTAGAGAGTTGGATGTGTATAATTCAGGTGTAGCTTTCATCATCCAACAGTGGTTCGAATAGCAAGAGAATAGTTTTTGTTGCTTCAAAACGAGAAAATATAAATAAACTAAATTAAGTTAAAATTTTAGAGGAAACTTATTATATCTATTATATCTAATATACTATTGCTATGGTCACAAATGATTAAATCTTTGAGGTAGTTTTGATGAATTATCAAATTATCGTAGTGAAAATATAATAAGAAGCAGTGATTAACATTAATTTTGCGATAACGCTAATTGTCAATTTTTTTTAATTATGGAGTAATTTTCTTTTCTTTATTAGTCAAGCTTTTATAAATCAACGTCTTTTGTTGTGATACAATGTATTAAAAGGGTTCTAGCAATCAGTGGGCAGTTACAATTATTGAAACGGCTAATTTCTTGGCAACTTGTACGCAAATTCTCGAAAAAGTTTATTGAAACAAGTTTGGTACTAGGTTATAAAAAGTATTGAGCTGCCAGTTTTCCGTATTATTTAAAGTTTTTGAAAAAGCATGTTACCGAGAAACGTCTCTTGAGTTCTGTTTAATCGTTCTATTGGATTGATGATTCACATTATTTAACTCAATTTATATTCTTACAAATTTATCTTCTTATTTAACCAAAAAGCAACCTCCTCTTAACAAATTTACTCTTTGTAAGAACCTCTTTACAAAAAAATAAAATAAAATGTAATGTGCAAACCTAAGATAGAACAAACAGGCTTGGAATCTAAAAGGCCAGCTTTTTCTTGCTTGGACGAATGCTGAATGTAAAGTTTTATTTTCAAATTTATTGCTCTCTTTTTACTTCACATGTTCCTTACAAAACATTATTAATAATTTTAAAAAAATTAGCTTGCAGATGCTATGAACATCATATGTATTTATCAAATTATTTTAAACTGAGAAAGAAGGTTAAATGTTAAATTTTGACAGCGATCTCTTTTTTTGTGTGTTTACTTCAGAGTCCCGAAAAACGTTGACGCTCATTAAGTTCGTGTTGCTAAACAGCATTGACGGTGTTTTGAAGGAAACAGAAAAAGTGCATATTCTGAGATTCTACAGCTGCTTCGAGATCCATCCTTTCGAGTCTTGAGGTTGAAGGTTTTAAAATAACTCTCTCTAGTTAGTTTCAGTACCTTATCTGTTGCGAAAAAAAGTAGGTAGATAAATGGCTTCAGCAATCCACAAGTTTCTCTGTTTGCCAGCCTAATCTCTTCTGCAAACTTTAGATTTTTCATTTCAGAAGAAAAAAAGTAATTCATTGAGAGCGTTGAATCATCTTGCACTGAAAAAAAAAGTTTTGTTTAATGAAACAGATTCTGTTAGAGGACATTAACCTATGCGTTTTAGAAGCATTTTAAATTTTAGATATCTTAAACACTGATTTCTTTTATCTATTAAATTAATAAAGAAATGAATTATTTCAAAATAACTTTGGCAAATTATTATGAATTATTAAAAATAATAGAAATAGTATTAAAATATTTGAAATGAATTATTATGTGATTTTAAATATGTTTCTGGCGGTCTTTTTGAAACTGACGTTCTGGAGGAGTATAATTAAAAAATGCAAGCAAACAATGAAATAAATACATCTGTTGTTACATTTTATTTACAATTTGTATTTAATGAAATATTACTTAGGGCAATACTTTGCACGTATAAACTGTAAAATGGCTTTCAGATTAGTTCAAGAAGAACATTAAATGATGCGCTTTAAAATCATTTTGAATTTTAGATATTTTTAGAAATTGATCTATTAATTAGGTTCATAAAGAAATGAATTATTCCAAAATAACTTTGGAAAATTATTATACATTGTTAAAATCATAGAAGTATTATTAAAATTTAAAATATTAGCTTTGAATAGTTACAAAAGATAAGTTTTGTTATAATATTGCCTCATAAACCAAAATAACTTGCAATGGCCGTGGCTCAATCGGAAGAGCATCACGTTTAAGATTTGTTGGTCTGTGATTCGAATCCCAGCCACTGTGTTTTTATCCATTGACTGGAATTCTTTTATTTAAATAATCTTTTGTAACGCCTAAATGTTCTCTAAGTCAGCTGTAATTTCTAGCATGACTAATTTAAATCTTCGCGTAGTCGATTTACATATCTGGATCAGCCATGAACCCTTCTACTCTCACCTGATGATTTTTGAAAGCATAAATGTCCTCTAAAGCAAATTTCAGCTGCTATTTTTTGCATGACTAATTTAACTTTTCTGATCATCGACTTGCACATACAGACCTACCATGAACTTAAGTCTAAATCTTAATTATAATTGTGCTAATTATTGGATAGCAAATAATTAATTAGCTAATCTTGATTTCAATTAAAGGAATGGCTTATCATAATTAGCTTTGTGGGTGTATGAAATAGTTTGTTTAAAGAGAAAAATAGTTAATATTAACCAACATAAAAGTCGGCGAATCTTCCTTTATTTTTCTTTTTTTTGACACGTCTATGAATTGTAGATTTAACGATTATTTTCTTATTATCATGTTTCAGTTGGTTAGGAGTGAAGGTATATTTTAGCATTTTCGTTCTTGGGATCATTCTACAACTTCATAAGTCTTATCGACATCATTGACTATCGATTTCACCTATTAGAAACATTGATATCCTATTTCATAAGGAGAATTGTAAGATAACGGATTGTATTCGTGATGAATTGTATTTTTCTTCCTTTTATCATTGCAAATTGATTCTAATTAAGAAAGAAACCCGTAAAAAATGTTGGAAGAAATTTTCATACATTTTTAAAATAAAAAATGAGATTTAATTTTTAGCTCAAGATTATGCGAACAAAACGATTTTAATTTGATAAAGATCAACCATCAACCAAAATATTATATTAGTGTTAGTTATGAAACATAGACGTTTTTCCCTTCAATATTATTTTCAATTCAAGATCATAGATATTTTAGAATAGATGTTTTCAAAACGAATTCATTACCATAGATATAGAACTGAAAAATATTTTTGTGGATTATTTATTACAAGCAAACATTGCTCTTTTTTTTTGCAAATATTTTAATCTATTTTTATGAAAGATAAAAGTAATTTAAAGTTCTTTAATCATGGATAAAAAATGTACACTATTTCAAAATTGTAATGAATTTTATCTTTCAAATTATAATGAACGAAGGAAATTCTGCTGTTACTTTTAATCTTTTGTGATAAATTTCGTAAATCTTAGCTCATTTATAGTTGATTACTCTTATAAATTCATATTTAAAAAAAAGCAGGAACTCAAGTTTTCATGATTTTTTTATGAAATAGATTAATGTCTTGAAACAGGTCTTTTAAATCTTTCTTTAAACAAATGATACAAAGAGTATCAATTTTATATCACTTTTTTTAAGCAGCTATAGTAGTCTCTCCAAAACTTTCTCACATTCTCTCTAATAATGGAGTTATCCTAGAGAATGCCTTGCTTGTAATACGGAGTTTAATAGTTGCAAAATATTTACCTTTCGAGGGAATTTAGCAATTTTTCTGAATCTATCATGTGATTCTTGACACTAATTTTGGTGATTAATATAATAAGATTGCGGTTAATAATATCAAAAAATCGAATTTATCATTTAGAAGAGTTTTTTCAACAGATTAGGACATACATTTGACACAAAACCACACTTTTATAGTCACAAAATCACATAATAAATTTCATATATTTAAATCATTGTGTATTATCGTGTTGTTGAATTATCGTAAATTGTTGTTGAATTATCAACAATCATTGAATGTGAATATCATTGTTGAATTATCGTGTTAAACAGTTAAACTTTCTGAAAGTACAAACTCACAGTCAACCTATTGTTTTTTAGTTTTGCACAAATTCGGATCGAAATCTACAATTTGGTGTAAGAATTGTATAGCAAATTTCATCCGTCGTAGGTTGAATCGTTATTTATGTTCCAGATGGACAAATGGACATTTTTCAAAAATGTATTTTTTTGAACTGTGGGAGGTCTAAAACGTGGATATCTTCAAAATCTCGAGTTCGAATCTTTTGACGATTACTATGCTTTCTCTATACTTCGCATACGAGGAAATAAAAAAAGCATAATAATACACTTATTGCAAAAAAAAATGTAGATCAAAGTATTTTTTATTTAATAAATGGCATTGAGTTAATTCATGGTAATGTATGATTACTAAATGAATATTTGAAATAAAATTTTTCAAACATGGCATATTTGTTAACGTAAGTTATCATTAAACAATCCGAATTTCATGATTGATCTCTCAACATTTGCTTAGCACTTGATGTCTTAGTTAGCGAAAGGCACAAAAAAGAAATTGCAAGGTGTGTCAATTATTTTATTTCAAATTTTTAGCATTTCAAATTAGTGCCTTAATAATGACATTTTCTCTGTTTAAATAGAGTTGGAATGTTGATTCGGTGCTAGAATATAAAGAATCTTTCAAAAGGTGTTTCGGAGCTGCATGGAAAAATATGCAAAATAATATTTCAAACCTTGACCTAAAAAACAAAAGGAATGGATAGATTGCTCGCGCATAGAATGAAAAGTTGCAGCTGTTTTGTTCTTAGTACAGATGGCTATGAGGGCTATGAGTTACGATTTTCTTCGAACAGCGGAAGTGTCAATTATATGAAAAGGCAAACAGAGGAAAAAAGCCGCTACCCTTTCATTAGATTAACCTCTTTCTTTTCTCCCCCTTTCGTCTGTACAGAATCACGGCCAAACATTGTCTTTTATGGCAAAGCAGATTGCAGGAAATCAGTGATTTAAATCTGCACTGAATTTTCGTTAATGTGAAATATTGGGACATTTAGTTTCTGTCTTTTAATGTAATTGGTGAGGCTGATGGTCGGAATGAAGTCATTTTGCTGTGAGTAAAATCAGGAACATTCTAAAAATAATATTAGAGTAAATATTTTTGTAATGACAAATTCACCATGTGCAGCAGCTGCATGCTGTCACTTGGGATAGTGGAAGACAGAAAAAAAGCCGGTGGAATTTTTTTGTCTCTTTCAGATATATAATTCTGAACTTGTTCTGATTCTGTTTCAAAATAATTTATTTAAAATTTAAAAAAAATGCTTTATATGTATTAATGTTTGCATTTTGGTACAAAATGATATGCATTTCTAATTAATGTTTTGAACATTTTCATTGTCGAAAAACGTAAAAAAACAAAAAAAAGGGTTAAAAATAATTATTTATAAATATATATATATATATATTTCTAAAGTATGGCTTGATGACGATTTTAAGCGCACATCACATTTTTTCAAATTGTGGAAAGAAACCCATGCATCCAAGATCTTGCCACGATCCATCCATCACATTGACTCAAGACTTACTAGTCAGTCGCGACCCACAGTTTGGGGATTTCTGCTTTAAATGAATTTTAAAATTTATACAATCAGGACAAAATGTATTTTATAAAATATTTATGCTCTGAAATATATAAAGAAATAAGATTTCTTTTTCGCAATGTAATTTGGGAAAATATGCAATCAAAAATTTAATCAACTGTAATTTAATAGATAACCTAAATCAATAGATTTGTTTTTATTTTCTATTGTACATACATTTATTATTAAGTAAAACGCTATCAGTAATCTACAAATGAAGTAGAAGCAATAATATGTAATAGAAGGCCGAATAAGTAATAAAAAATGACAGGAAAAAAAATGAGTATCAGCAACTAAACCTTTATTAAATCAGCGAAATTGCCCCTTCCCTCCCAGCTTTCTCGCCTACACTTTAATGAAAATGATACCCCTTCTTCTCCAAATAGAATTGTGAACTTTGCGTAAGACTGTGAATCCCTTGCATGACATTGGCGAACAATAACTACGAAATGTAGATTTTTGGAATAAATATAGCGTTTTTACTGAATCTATAATGTGTTCTTGCGAATTTTTTGGCGATTAATCTTTGGCATACGGTCAATAATGTTCAAAAATCGAATTCGTGTCTCAGACTCATTTTCTTCTAACCGATTGGAACTAACATTTGAAATAAAACTTCAAATGCAGTCGCACAATCGCATAACAAATTTTACACGCATACACACATATTCATTTTTGTGCTACCCTTTACGTACTTGTGAAATTACACACCGATCGATGATCAACTTTCTGACGGATTTGCTTCAAAAATTTTGCAGCTGTTTTGAAATTTAGATATTTAACCTGTGCATCATATTTTGTCCATTTAGTTTCCCTTCGAATTTTAGTTATCATGTTTACTTATATTCTGAAAGGCGGACACACAGACTTTGACCGATTTAGTTCCAACTATAAGAATCTACATTTTAAATGTTAAACAAATTAACAAAAAAGCGTATCAGATTTTAGCATATTTACGCGTATTCAGTATTAGCGTATCAGATGAAGAGTATCAGCGTATTTAGGCCTTCACTTCTTTTGGTATTGTGTTTAATTTAACATCCCGACAAATGGACTTCTTAAGAGATTTCATTCAAAATTTGATAGAAATTTATAAAATGGCTATTTTTGAGTTATCCGGACCACCGACGTAATATTAAAAATATGTTTTTCGTATTCAGAAAGATCTGAAACGTGGCGATATTTCAAATCATACCTTCGAATTTTTTTGATGATTACAACACTTCCTTATTATATATTCAGTATGCGAGAAAATAAAAATATAGCCTTAAAAAATCTATTTTTCAAAAATAAAATTTTGCAAAATGTGTTAGTTGTACAGGAACAAAAGCGATAAAAAAATTAAAAATGTTTATGTAAAATTTGAAAGAGTCATGACTGAAACACCTGGATGACATATATCAAAGCTGTTGCACAAGTTTTGTCACTTACCCTTGAAGCAAGCGAATTCCTCTAGAACAGATATTTATTCAAAACAGTCAGGTTTGCTCGCAGAAATTAGACTATCAGACATGCTTGGAACTTGCATCACGTAATAACATATGAAAAATGGTCTGGGCTTTCCATTTGCTTCCTTTTAATAGATGATTATTATTATCCCCGGAAAAGTGACAGCTGCATATATATATATATATATATATATATAATATATATATTCTTCTTGACACAAGCCCTTATCCCGATAGAAAGGAAATAAAATCGCATTTTTTTTTTAAATCACTAGGTTGTGTAATATTGTTTTTCAGAAATGAAAAATTTATATCATGCTTTGATTTATATCTTTTTAAAATTGTGACGTTCTGAAAAATTAGCTGACATTATGTCCCCGAAACTTTTTAGCATGCACCCTAATAAAAACGTTACCTCCTCTACCCTCTCATAAAGATGCGAGTATTTTGAAAAAAATCATATGCACTACAAGTGCACAAATTTTTATTTTTAGAATTTCACACTCTCTCAACTGTTTTATGCTTCTTAGTGTGAAGCTTATGCATTTTGGACCCTTTTTTTCTACCGATTGAAACTGAAATTTAACACAGAATTGCAGTTTTAATTATTAGATTACTTATGAAATTTTATTTATCTAAACCGTTGCGTTTTCGAATGATCACGTTTATATGCATACAAATATATAGACAAACAGATGGTTAATTCTTTAACGGATTTGATTAAACATTCGATACGTATCTACACTTAAGATTCTAAAACTATGTATCAAATTTTTTCATTCAACTTTTTTTATTTTATAAGTACCTGGAAAACCGAATTTCACTCGGCATTTTTTTTGTAAAGTCTTATTCCATGGCTTGTTTAAAATTACAAGTGAAATCAAATTGAATTATAAAAGCGAAATCGAATATGAAAAAATAAATGCATGGACCTCTGAACCCTAACCACTACTACATCTCTGGTATACTTATGAGGTTATTTATAGCTACTTGTCAATATTTAGTAATAAAAAAAATGTTTTTTTTTCTGTGTAAAATAGCTTTTTATTCAAGAAAGGCACCTATATAGATTAACTTAAACTGCAAAAAATATGTGATACAAATCGTTAGAGCCGTTTTCGAAATACACGAAATAAATAAATTTTTATATATACAAGAATTGCTCGTTTAAAGTGAAGTAAAAGTGAAGATAGAAAAAGATATAAAGTAAATGTAAAGATTATTCACTTGCTCTCTGATAGGTAGACAGATAAACTTCATGTGTATGGATTTCGTTCAAAATTTGTTTGAAATCTACAAACTTTGTGTAAATATTACATGAAAAATTTATCAGCCTATATTTATTTTACATGATTCGCATTTTTTTTTCTATCTGTAGGTATACGTTATATGTCTATCTTTAAATGTTTTATAACAGCCCTGTATAATTGTAAAGTATGTAGAAGAATGGTGCTAAGAACATATAATTTGTTTCTTTTCCCTGTCTAAATGATGCTGAAGTGAATTATTGTTGTATTATAAATATGCTGTTTCCACCTTTATTACTTGCTATACAGTTTCAATGCCATGTAACTACCCTTATCATTTACACAACGATGGTTAAGGTAAGGAGGAGGTACGGAGGTTAAGAATTAGCGTGCACGTACTCCTTGACCCATCCCTCAAATCGGCAAATTCCCAACTTTAAATTACAACGCATCTTTTTATGTCTTTAATACATGAGAAAAAAATATATTTTGTTATCTTTTCTGGTATTCATATTTGTAGAATTTATTAACGAATGATAAAATGATAACCACTTAGCTTAGACTTTTTTTTCCAAATTACAAGTTTTTTCTGTCAGTTATTGTAAACTCCAAGACCTTTTCGACAACAAGAAAAAAAAATGATGAATCTGTTTTTTTATTCCCTGTAAGAGACATTTACCCAAAATTCCAGAAGATAATAAAAGTAAAAGCTTGCAAATGAATTTTATAATTTGTAAAAATATAAATGTGGAAAAAAAAAAAAAACACTGCCATTTTAAGGATTTCATAATTTTTTTTTTTTTACTTCACAGTGTCTAGTGTTAGTCGCCTCTCAACATCGTGTTAAACAACAAAAAATTTCCCTACGCTATTACGCTCTTTCACGACATTTACGAGTGTCATTACTTTCTGAATCTTTACATTTCTTACGTTTTACTGCCCACTTCACTCGACCATTGTTTCAACCATCGACGTTACACATCTTTTTTTTTCTCTGAAAATCGTGACGGTGCGTGAAGAGATGTTTCTCTTCTGGCCGTCTTAATGACCCCCTGCCCACGCGAGAGCCCATCAGGCAAGCGATGGAAATTTGTCAGGAAAAGATGATGGACTGTAGAAGGAAGAAGCCACACGTTCTCGACGACTTTCAAAAGTAATGTTTCATAACTTACTTAAAACATTTTATGACTCTAGATCTTGGCTGCATGGATCTGGTTTGAGATTTTTTTTTTTTTTTCCTTTCTAGTTTATTGAATGCGCGGTAAAAACAGCTGCTTTGTAATATACTTTCTGTTGGAATTGTTGACGTTAATCATCTTGTTTTTTTGGAAAGGTAAACATTTTTTCACAAAACCTCGTTTTTTTTTTATAGAAAATATAAACGTCGATTAAGGAAAATCGAGCAATATTTACTCAAATAGTCATTGAGCTTTCATATTTTTTTTACATATAATCAAATAATATGTTCATTAAATTAAGATTTTGGATATAAACATTTGTATTGTTTTCTGATCAAATTTATGGATTCTTTTCTTCCGGTAATTTAGGAAAATGTACAGTTTTCTCTATTACGTGATAAAATAAAGAATTAAGTTTTATAAACTTTGCTAACATTTTATAAATATTATCAAACCTGCCGTGGAAAAAAATTCATATGTAGAAATCTTAATATATAGATGTACTTGCTAAAAATGCTTCATTCCTTTCTTATTAAAAAATACTTCGCAAAAATGTTTTAAATCGTAAATTTTTTGTGGTTAATAAAGACTTAAAAAATTAATTACCAAAGAAATTAATTTTAAAAATTACATAAATATATATATTTGCGAATTTGATTGCAAAGTACTTAACAATATAAATTCATATACAACCAGCAAGTGTCTAAAGCTTTTTAATGAACATACATATAGATATTTTTCTTAATTTTTATTACAATATAAGCGAATAAGTGAAATAATTTTATCTCTAATAACTCTACATAATTTTTCATGTGAAAATGTTTATTCGATAAATATAATTTTCGTTTGATATAAAGAAACTGTACTTAAAACTCGTAATTTCCAATGCTAATTGTGGAATAATAAGAAAATAAAATACAGGATATCTTGAATGCCCTTTTTTGAATATTCCTTTTGATTAAATTTGTGAAAATTGGTTGCATTACCTTTAAAATAGCTTGAAAAAAAAGCATATTTTAATGTATAATTTTTTGAGGAATTCGAATTACAGCAGTTATTCTAATATGTTATAGTAATAAAGGTTATGCAAATATTTTAAATAACTCTTTCTACACCACAGAAATTTTAAAACTTTAACTGGGCAAGTAATTTTTATCTATCTATATATACCATTTTTTTATAATTATCGTCATCAATATTTTAATATTTTAAAATTCTAATCAATAATTTATACTTTTATATTAAATCGATTAAATTGACATTTGAGACTGAGGAAAAAACAATAGAACTGTTAGGCTTGAGTCATTTGTGATCTGAAGACATAAATTGCTCCAAATGAGGACTAAACGATCCTTACTTTCCGAAAATTCGAGAGATAATGGGTGAATTAAATCTATCTCAGATTTGCGATATTTGCGATATTTATCTCAAAAGATTTGCGATATTTCTCTTTGCAATGCTTGAACGTTTTGACTTAATAAGAACTTGCGTAATTGTGTATAGGTTAAAAAAATTAACTATAAAAAATATATATAATTTTGGACTATTCATTACTGTTTCTTCCTGAAAACTAAACGTTTGAGCATTTAATCAGCTCTTACATTCTCAATAACCTCATTTCTGGGGAGAAAGAAGTCAAAAAAAGAGACGGTTAAAAAAGAGAACAAATTGGCCACTTCAGTTTACAGAGTAAACATGAAGAAAGTAAATCCAATAATAATACTTGGGAAAAAAAGTTAAAGCTGCTAAAGAGTCTTAAACGGCCATTCCAGCCTTGATGAAGAATGGTTTCGAAAACAAAGGATGATCGTTTCCACAGAATAGCCAGCAGCTATTTTATTCACCAGCAATTCCCCGATGGGCGTTTTAATGATATCGTACTCTCGGCAATTATGTTTCTGGACAGATTAGTTTTCTCATCCTTTACGGGCATCTTGCCTCGAAGAAACTGTCTTTTAGTCGTCTGAAAAGACGGTGGTATATTTCTCTATTCCGAAGAATAATTGAATATATGCTTGAATATATGATAGCCGAATTGTTACAATTTAAACTCCTTACGATTTTTTTTCAAAAGTCAATTGAAAAAAATTTTATTTAAGTACATAAATATAAGCATTTTATATGTGAGTAAATATTTTATATTTAAAATAGTTTGATTAAATTTGACTTAAAAAAATCTGTTAAAAATTAACTTTGAAAATAATAAAATGAAATGAACCCTTTCTACTCGTAAAATATGATTATTGTAATTTGGTAGACGAACGAAAGTGAAACTTTTTCTTCTGAAATAACCATTCGTGATATTTTTTTTTCTTAAATAAATAGCTCATATTTAAAAGAGATCTAGAATTAATTTTAAAAAAATATTTTTTTATTTTTTTAAAGACTTAACTCGTTGGATATGATTATTCTCAGACATTCCTTAAATTAAAAGGAGTGTAGGTGGATGAGCAATTGATTGTAAAAGGTCAGAGAGGATGACCATTTCATATCACCGGAAATAGGCGAGGAAAAATTAGCGGAGAGCGGGAAAATGTTATAGAACTTCTTTGCTTAAATCATTGGAACATATATCTAATATTGTTTTAATCAAATGACTGAAAATAAAAGATACAAAGAAATTCCATTTAATCAGAAATTGGATTAAGTAACACTATTTAAAATACCATTATAACCAAGACGTCATGATGACAGAAAGCAGATATAATTCCAGAAAAGATTTTTTTTTTTTTCGGATTTGAAGACGGAGATTCATTAAAATCTCGAGGTCGAATTTTTTTGACAATTATAGTACTTTCTCCCTATGCAAGAAAATGTTGATTGAATGTTATAATGGCATTATTTTTTTTAATCTTCCTATTATGATAATAATATAAGTGCAAAGTATATAATAACTTTACAATTACATTATCTCCTGCATTAATGAGAGAAGAAATAATGATTCACTGTATAGCATTTTTATTCCGAAAAGCATGATAAATCCTTTTTCCATGCGTGATAAATTATCTTTGATATTACTTTACATCATATTTTACTATATAATTCCGAACCACGTAGCTATTTTTTTATTTGCCTTTTTTGTTGTTATTATTTTTAGAATTTACAACGTCCAATCCCTCTGGTATAGCTTTATTATTAGACTTTAATACAAGAATAAAAGTTAGGAATTTTATTTAAAAAGAACTTAAGAACAACATTTTCTGTCTTTTTTTTGTAAATAAAATATCAAAGCCTTTTTAATTCAGTACGCATTCATTGCATTCTAATTTAAATATCAAATTAATTATTTTCTTTTTTCGAAAATTTTATCTTTGTAAATTATTTGTTTTTAAAAGTGAACTATAGATTATTCGATCTTATCACCCAAAACGATTACGAATTTTATTCTGTACATTTTAATAAGATACTGTTACTGATAGTATTACATTACACTTAAAAATATGTAAAAACGCATCTGGAAAATTTAGTTTCGAATTTTTTTTATCTTCAAAACTTTGTCACAATTTTGGAAGTCTCAAGTTTGAAAATATTTTTTAAGTAGTCGGAAATTTTAAATGGAAAGTGAAAAAAAATTAATTTAGAATCTGTCTTCAAACTTCAAATAAGTCGTATTTACATAATTTTTCATATTAAGCGTGAAAAGAAAATAAGATTAATAAATAAAAAAGGTAACCACCAATAGAAAAATAAATATTTTATATTGGTGGTTTAGTTTGAAGCGGACCCTGTAATTTCGATCTATGGTCAAATCGCAAAAGATCTCTTTTGTGGATTTATCAATAAGAGCAACGGGCCCTGGAGATCTGGAAAGAGTCAGAAGTCTCCATCTTGAATATGTTTCCACTCCTGTGCACACTCTTGAAATCCATCAGAGAGTCAAATATTTTTTCTTCCGCCAAATGAGTTAGGATGGCGAGAGATTTTTCGAAAGAAGTTTGTCACAGATGTTCTCCTCGTCATCTGATCTAGGTTTCAAAATCAATATCTTCCTCAGAGTAGCCGATATCTTCGGTTTCTTTTGAACGTGTCGGCATAGCTCTCGTGTTGCTTTGAAACGAAATGCAATATAAAAAAAACTAGATTATGCAAAATATTTAATAGAATATAAAAGTAGTTTTGAAGTTCACATTTTTAAAAAATACCTTCAGCATCAAATAGCACTTAGAAAACCGTACTGATATGTAATAGAAAAGGAAATTGATAATATAGATTTTTGCTAAAATTTTAGTGGTCAGTTAAAACTTCGCTTTGATTCAAATATAATTCCTCATTTCTTCATCTGGTGGTATGATTTAGCCCCAGAAGAAGTAATCAAGACAAGTGAATTCTGGCAATTGAGCAGGCCAATAAACAAGATCATCCCCCCCCCGATCCATTGTATGTCGTACATTGCATTCAGGTGTAGCAAATGCACCCAAGACTTCCCAGCATTTTTACTGTACTAAGAATAATAAATATGTTTTCTAATATTTTCTTTTCTGTTCGTGTCTTTTTTCTTGTGTTTTGTATCATCACTGCCGCTCCAGGAAAACGTTCTTAACCATACATTGCTAGGTGATTTCCCATTGTCTAGGTGTACTCTGGGTCTCCTGAAAGCTTGTAATCGCTGTACTGATAATCCTGTATTTAATGTTGAATTATCCTAATTTTAGCTATGGAGAAATATTTAGTAATATCTTTAATTATTTACGCATTTGTTGAATATTTATATTATCAGATGTATTAACTTATATGCAAGTAGGAAGAAAAAATTTACTTATGTAAATTTTGTTCTTCCTAGTTTCATGCATTCTAGAAACTTTGTTCCCAAATCCGAGGAAATAACTACCCCCTTAAAACCGCAGGCATGGTCCTAAGAAAAACATACAATTAGTAGAAAAGTGAGATCATCGCCAAATAACTTGCTTTTCTTGTCAATGATGCCAAAGAAAACGAGAAAATTATATGCGACTCTCTCCCGTAAGCACTTCTCTCATTACATTTTATGGTTGCATCGCAAATTGGATCTTTTACGCAACTCTTGACACTCGGCGAGTTTCCAAGAAATCAAACAGTGTGCGATCTGATATTTATTTTTAACTAATGAAAAAGACACTGTTACTTGCCATTACTGGAAATTGTTAATTTATGCAAATATATTGAATGAAATAAGCAGAAAGTGGTGACTTAGAACATTGAAATACGTGAGTAAACGGCTAAGGAATGATTCAGATTTTGAGCAAACTGACTACAAACACTTCCGAGTAAATTTTTTATGTTTGAGCTACGAATATTTTCTGAAGCAAACTTTAAAGGAATCGATATTTTACGTAAGGTTTGTAGAGTGGAATCATATTTTAATCTTTTGTTGTTGAAGCAGGGGAGATGAATAACAACAGAACGTGGCATAAATGTTAGTAAAGCCAATAGCGAATTCACCAGGTGAACAAATTTGACAACTTCGTTCGCAAATTTTTTATATCCAACATAATCAACTTATCCTCACTGAGATTTCCAGTTTTTTTAAACTAGTTTAGAAACTAACTCTAAAAAATAATAATAAAAAGAATGAGATGCCAGAACTTTTGTGCACCATAGAAATTATGTGTTTTAATGCTTACAAATATAAATAAATATCGGTTAAAATTGTTCAATTTAATAATTTTTTAAAATTTTGCTTTAGAATCGAAAGGAATTCCCTTAAAAAATGCGATAAATAGATGATTACTTAATAAATAGGGTAATAAAAGCATCGTGTTTGAATGCGTTCAATGCTAATTAATCACCCACTGTACACTAAAATTACTTCTCAGTAAATCCTTTGACAATTTTTTCCTTCTTTCTACGAATTTCCAGGAGTTTTCGAAGTTTTCATTTGCCTAACTTTTCTGTAATCTGTGACCATTCTGTTTACTAAAAGATTTGATGGATATAACACGGAATTTTATTTATTACAATGTATTAACAAAATTATAAATAAAAGTATTTAGTGAATGTACAAACGCAGTATTTAATATGAAATAATGTAAAATTTTTTTATCCAATTTAAATCATTTACTACTTTGTTGACACTTCGATTTAAAAAATATTGATTTCTCAAACTGCTTTTTAAACACTTATGTAATAATACAACTAAAATAGAAAGGAAGCAAATAAAAATAAAATATTCAGACTTTTCAGAAAGTTAGAAAACAAAAGACTTAATAAATTTTAAAAATATATTTTAATGCATCAATTTTCTTTTCAATGAGATTATTTGTCGAGATCGTTATAGTGAAAAAGTAGTAATTAGATATAAACAGCTACCTGTTCTCCACACTAGCTAGTTTAATTTAAGATGAGAAATAAAACATGAATTTACTTATAAAATTTATTTAATAATAAATAATATTATGTATTTAATAATAAAAAACTATAATAGTAATTATACTATATACATGTTTTAACACGTTTTTATGAACTCGCTTGCTTATCTGTCTGCTAGGTGCAAATTTTGCATATTAATTCATTTTCTTGCCAAATTTTGAAATTGGATGAAGCTCATTGAGTAGTTAGTTAAAATTCGATTGCAAAATTTCAAGACTTATTATGAGCTAATTATTTTAAATTAAAAAAAAATATATCAAGCTTTTAAAACAGATTAAAAGTGTAAAAACAACACATAGATCTATAACACCATACAGATAGTTCTGAAAATATGTGATTGCGAATTTTTAAAAGTGTTCTGACAATTTTCGATTGTGAATTTTCTTGGCAATCTGTATGGGACTTGAAGGAATAATTTTACTCTTTTTAGCCGATTTAAAATCGTGGTACATTAACTTTTTGTATAGAAATAATTTTTTGGGGATTTATACTGCTTGTTAAGCACATGTGAAAAGTATACAAGAAATACAACACATTGCATCTTGTTAGTATAGAGAAGTGCGCGTATTTGAAACATGTGGTGTCACTTTAGGTCGTCAAATGCTAAAAACCCAATTAAATTAACAAAAGGGGCAATTGAGGAAAATAACATCTGCTTGGTGCAAAGTTATTGAATAAGTCTCATTAAGATAATAATTTGAGCTGTGAAAACGATGCGTTTGCTAATGCGTCACAGGACAGCACGCTTGTCATTGCTGTGGCAGAGAGTGATTTATGAAGGTGCTGGGTTGTGCACAAACGGAAGTAACTCACTATTCGATGTGACATGTTTGTCTTCGTGCGAGCACTCAAGAGTCGAAAAGCTTAATTAATACATCTTTTGTGCGACCTTGGTCACAAGTATGGGTTCAGTTACCAATGTCGGCAACAATAACTAATCATTCAAATCTTTTTTGTGTGTTTCATTGCTAATATATCTTGTGTTGTAATCCAGTTTCTTTTCCATTGATATGCATCTCGAGTTTCATTCATATAATTGGGAAATTAAAATGTGAATGTTTTTTTTTTAATTTTCATACATTTAAAGAAATGGATTATTTTATTTTTCATTTTTCTTTCATCTCAAAATAAAATTATGATTTTGATTATATCGAAACTCTACTCCAAAATCTGTTCTGTCAGTCATTCTGTATGAGCATCTTTTTTTATCTTTCAAACATTAATGAAATTTTACATAATCTATTTTCTAAGCATTTGTTTTAATTATTGACCAATTTTTGGTTCCACCAACGACAGTATATCTCCTATCGGTGACTTATGTTACTAACTTTTTTCCTGGGATTCATCATTCCATGCGAAGAACTGACGTATAAGCAAGTCTGATGCAACTGAAATCGTCGGGGCCAAACGTCCTACCCCCCCCTGGTATGATGTGGAAATTTGGAGAGGGGAAGTTGCCTGCTCAGGTGTCATCCTCATCATCTGACCGCGGTGCAAGATTACGAGATCCGTCCCAAAATAGCCGCAGTATTGCTTTAAAACGGGACGTTGATATAATTAAAAATAAACTAAACTCATAAGAGTGATTCGTATAACGTGCAAACCAAAATGTAGAAAAATAATTCATTTAATGGCCGATATTTTACCGAACAAGTGATGAGGAGACACCATAACGTCACATGCTGGATTGGTCAAATTAGTATGTGCTGAGGGTTTGTTTAAGAATCCCTTATATCTGTATGAAGAAGTTTTGGCCGAATAGTGGTATCGAATGCGACTCCAAGAGTGTGAGTAAGCGCCTACGGAGTTTTATACGAAGAATAAAATTATAGTTGCAGTTTTCATAAAATATTAAACAACTGACATTTGAGAAACTATTGAAATAGCCATCTAATCTATTAGATCATATTTTGGATAGTAGATTTTTTCCTTTTAAAGTACTTCCAATTTTCTGCTTTTCTTTCAGCGGTTTAATAGTTTTTTTTACTATTTCATGTTATTTTCAAACACAGACACTTCTTTCTTTCGATACCATTGTGGTGATTAAGTTAGTTATTTAGATATAAATAGTTTAAAGGTTAAAAATTTAAATTGATATTTTTCGGTTACAAGCATTGGTTGGAATATGATATAAAGACCTGTCTGGATCTGGTGTGCTGGTGCGGTTCAATATTTTCGAATCTGATCAGATTGATACTTTTTCATACCTGGAACGTACACTGAAGAGATAACTGGGGTTGAAACATTAATTAAATAAAATTTTATGAAGCGATTTTAAACTGTAAAGAAATCCTTGGATTTGTTTATTCTTCCAGGTTTTCCTATTCTGGTAGAAGATTTATTAAATTTATTAATTTTCTTTCCATTTTCCTAATATTTTCATATACTTTACTACCTTGTTCAATTAATTAGCATAACAAACAAAATGACTGTATTTGAATAACCGAGAAGTTTGAAAATTCCGTGGAAAGACCGAAAAAAAAATTAAAGGTTTCTGACTAAACTTCAAAAATTTGGTCGTTGCAGAACAAATGTAGTATTACATCCGTCTTTTAAGTGTAGTCGACTCAAAGGAATATTACTCTAGATATGAAGCGAATTTTGTGCAATATTTTTTAAATTTCAACTAGTAAACTGTCTGATAAACTTATTTATCTGACATCAAGAATCATAGCCCAAGTTTCCCGTTTCCGATGAACATAAATAAAATAACTTCATCGACCTTTGTCAAAACGTGATAACGTGCCAAAACCCTGGTAAAACTGGGGACATTTTTGTGATGATGTGTTAAGTTAGCTGTAGAAATGAATTGTTGCAAAAGAAAAGCTGTCATAACCCAGTTATAAACTTTTTACACGCTCATTCGTATTCTTCGCGATGAGTTGCTTTTTATCTTTTCAGCCTTTATCTCAAGGCACAGCAGTCTAGAAAATTTAAGGTCGAGGATATTTTATGAAAGCTCCGTTCTAGAACAATCTTCTGTCATTGTTTTGGAGTTGAAAAAGAAAATGCTTCAGAGCCGGATGATTTTTTGACGTCACTGATATACTTCCTGGGTAATTAGATTGCTGATATGTTGTAAAGGAATTCGTTCGCATGTATATTATGTTTAAACTATAAATTACTTGAAAAAAATTTGCTTTCTCACATTTATTTTTCCATTCATGACTCATCTTTGTTTGAATTATCTGTGAAAAATTTCGTTTGGCAGTTATGAAATTTTTTTGCGACTCGAGCAGTTTTTTTAAACGAAATATTGTGTATATTACATAAGACATCGCCGTGATTTCGTTAAAAATTTGCAATCTGCTAAAGTTGACAAAAGTTTCAGAACGAAACCGATTTTAATTACCATGCTGTGAGCTACAGATCTTTAAATTCATTCTTTTTTTAAGATTTTAAATTAATAATATATAGATATAGCTGTATATAAAAAATGTTTGTTTACTAATTGTTAGCTTTAAATTTTGTTTTTTATTCATTTAATATACTGGTTTAACATCACCTATATTAAAAATTTTGTGCAGGATTGATAAAAATAGGCTTATTTCTGCATGTATAAAACATTTTATGTCATATTAAATTGGAATAAAGTAATTAATTAATTGAAGATCATTATTACTATGAATGATTTTGCTTCTGCGATTAAATAAAATCAAAACAGATATTTTTCTTAAAAATCTAAGTTTTCTCTTCCTCTGCGTGCTAAATTTTCCTGGAAAATATTTCCAATAATTCGAATTCAGAAATTGAAGAAAAAGTATTTATCAAAAAAAATGAAGCTTGAATCTAAATATGATTATTTGAACTATGCAATATATTATTAAAAAAAGTCTTTTAAATAGTTGTCTTCTGCTTAATAATCTTTTATAAAATATCTATATTATAAAATAAGTTGGAAATGATTTCTAAATTTATTTTAAATGAACGATTTTTATTTTAAATCGATATAAAAGTTATAATTAATATATTTATAAGTTTTTATTTTTTTATTACTTGAATATTTTATGAAATTTAAAGACTTTAATTATTATTGTTGAAATTGGTTTCGGGGTTCTGCATACGAAAACAGATGTCGTCTTAAATATCTGACCGTGGTTCAAAATTATGATATCCATCTGAAAGTTATTCATGTGTTGCTTCAAAATGGGGGATATAGAAATAGAATAAATTCACTTGATGTTGTATTTACATGGCAGATGCAATGTTTGGTATCATATAACGCGTTGTCTTAACTCTCCTTCTTTCTATTTTCTAACGTTTTTTTTCTTCTTGTAACATATGCAATGGGTTTTCAAATATGTTTAACTTGTATCACGTGCAAGTGAATGATTCCATTCATTTTGTACAGTATTAAGCATCTTCTTCCTTAAGGTAAGCAAAATTATCTTTTATATTAAAGCATTATCTATTCTGATCATCACGAGACATTGCACTATTGTTCTTCAAGAACGTTTTTTTTTTTGGAACTCTTATAAAGATTTGCAAGAAGTAAATAAGGCGTTTGTTGTCCACTTCCTTGTGGGCAGTGCCTGGTCGCTGTCACACTAACCCTTCCCTTTTTAATGTAAATACACATCCTAGATAAACACCTCTCATCAAAAAGTTCTAACACAAGCAGCTGCCACTTCTCGAGATATATTCACCCCTCCTGACCTCGTATGAAAAAGATTTTTCGAGAGCGGTCGAAGTTGACAGATCTCTTGGACTACTCTTAGTTGAAAGAACTGTTTAGTGCAGAAAGGGGAAAGGCTATCTGTCACTACAATCAATAGGACACGGTACCGCCAATGTTTGGCATCGTATCGCCAAGGGTCCGAAACCTTTGCTCTGTTCCAATTTTCTGCTTTGATATTAGTATTGATGGTGTTTGTACTCTTGTGTTGAGTACAGCTGGCATATTGGCGGCTCGTTTATCGGTTGCAATTGATATTATCGACTTGATGAAAGCTCTTCGAGAAAAGCGTTCCCTCTTTAAGTGGCCATAAATCTGTCAACTGAGAAGTGTATAATGGAGGGGAAAAAAATCTTTATTTTGTAGCATAAAGCATCAAGTTTTGCAATAAAGATATCCGTGTATGAATTGATTTGTTTTGGGTGCTGCATTTCTTTTCCTTATTCTTATGAATTTTACTTCTCGTGCAATTTTTATGCATTCAAAAAACACAAAAAAAATATTGCTTGATACATTTTCATATTCTTGTATACAAAGAGAAAATTTCGGATTAAAAGAAAAAATTCAACCTTGAGATAGTATTAAACCTCCGTGTTTCAGACCTCTCAGAGTCTGAAAAACATGACTTAAGAATTGAGTATAACTTAAATATTCTTATAACTTAAAACCTTAACTACTTAATAACTTTATTTCACTTAATTTAACGGATATTTTAAAAATACTACGAGCTACAGAGACTTAATTTTATAAGTAGCCTTTTACACAAAATTTGTAGATAGCTCCCGCATTTTGGGTGAAATCCCTCAACGAGAAGTTTGTCCGTTCGTTCTTCCATAAGAACTCTGTACTCAAAAATGCTGTACAGCTGAAATCCAAACAATGGATGAAATTAAATAGATAATTCAATGCTCCTTTAATGAAACTGAAAAATTATTCATTACGAGTAAACATGAGTGGAACAGACGCATCTCACTTTATTTAAGAATAAAGCCTATTCTGATTTTCTTCAGCCTCCTTTCGTGGTGTCAGTCACTGGATGTGTCTCCATTCAGCTAGGCGCCCTAACGGTTATCATTCATTTAAACCATATTGTGATTTCCTAATAGTGCTCATCATTTGAATTATTGTTTATACATGAGTAACCATTAACTCCAATGGTGGTCATTTGTCTAGTATTCTCATAAACAAGTATCCATAAATATAGAATCTGTTGTGAAAATAGCTTACTACCAGTCATAACAGTGGTCGTTCGAAAGAAAATAAAATTGAGATTATATTGAAAATTTGTATCATGTTTTTTTAAATTTTATATGTATTTATAAACATAGATATTGATTCAGAATTAATTTATCATTAGAACTATTGACTACCATCAATTTTATAATGAATCAGCCGAAATCATTGACCATGTATATGGGAATATGTGAATGTGAGATAATTGCTTAGGAAAATGAAATATGGTCTTAGCATATGGCAATACTATAGAAATATTTTTAAAAAATTTGGTGTCGAGAAAGACACTCAAAATCCATTTGCAGTTTTCCTCTCAGTTTAAATTGCTGTGATTATTCTGTAGTTGTAACTGTGTTAAAAGGTGCCATTTTGTATTAGTATACAAAAAAGTCGGGAGTAGATTACTCCAACTGATAGCAAAAAAAATCTCTGAGATAACTTATATTACTTTTTGTTGAGTGTATTGTGTAAAAAAAATTACTTATAAAGTTTTTATGATGCTACTATATTTATCTAATATTTTAGTTATGCCAGATAGTGTATCTACTTTTTCCCCCGAAAATTCTATCTTCCTTTTTCTTGTCTCTGCACCTTAATGCATATAGATTCTCGACGCGTAGGACTCTTAACGGCCAGACTATTGATTGTGGTAACATTTTAATACATCTCTGAAAAATATTCAGAATCATATCCGAAAGATATGAGAATTAATATTTTGTTATCGATCAATTAATCATATCAAAAACAAAGTCCTTTGCTCTTAAAACTTTATGTTACTGAATTCATTGCAAAATTTCTAGGAAATGACACAATCTGGATGATCAAAAATGTACCTGCGTAGTTGGTCTCGTTGTGGCATTATTTATTATAATGATAACTGTGACTGCTTTTATAAAAGCAACATTATAGAAATTCTATTAATTTTATGACCACCTTTCAGTATACAAAGACAAGTAGAAATGATTCAGTACCATCAGGTAAGGAAAAAAAAACTGTAGATCCTGATTTTAAAAAAAAATCAAGATCTTACTTTAAGTATTCATAGGTATTAGAACTGGATTGAAACGCCCAACATCAGTTTAGTGTAATCGCTCTCAGTCAGTCCCTACCCTTCCCTCTCCTTCGTCATAAATGCTATTAAGTTACTTGAAGACAGATTTTGATGGATTGCGCTGTAAAAATACGAAGTTGAATCAGTATATTGGTAGAATGGAAAGATTTTTAAATTATTTTGTAACAAAATTGTTTCAAATGGATTGAAGGGTATAAAATTATTTATCACCAGTAGTATACAATAGGTAGCCCGTGAACATTTCTTCCAAATAATGATACTTTTTTAAGATAGGCAGTAACTTCAATTCAAGGCAAATTCCCGCCCACCAATAAGAAATTCTCAAATGCAAATAAGATCAAATTAAGCCATGAAAAGGCCTTTACAAAGTGTCTTCGGGGTCGTTCTTTCAATTCATCTTTCAAGATTAGGTATCTTCCTTTGATTTTAATTCAATTTCCATAAGTAGTTTAAGTAACAAATATTATGATAAAATGAGCTAACAAATCGCTTAATTGCAAATAACCATTATGTTGTCATTATTTTGTGTGTAAAGTTTTTTAAACTGAATTTTAAACTAATTTTAAACAAAACATTTTAACAAAATCAAAGTGTTTTAATGAAAAATTTGCCTGAATTGCTGACTTACGAATTAGTCAACCAATTGCGAAAAATTGCTGGACCACAAAAATCTATTAGCAAATTTGAAAACATAAAAAATATTTTAAGAATCATTTTCTGAAATATAAATGATACATTATTTAAATGTGAATAAATTCACATTGCTTTTGTAAATTAAATGAAAGCATGAAATTAAATTACCATAAAAATATCACTGAGTCTCAGTATCCCTGAAAGTTTCGGAACTCTAGGCAGTTTCCTTTGGAATTTCTAAGAGTTTCCTATGATAATCCGGTTCCTCAAACAAGAAAATTCACAAAGGGTGAATTCAAACATAAGAAGTCTAAACTAAAAAAAAAATAGTGAACCTAAATTTAAAAAGATCAGATTTCCCTTCCTTCGCTGTGTAGAAAGGTGTTGTTGACATGTAGGTTATTGCGGTTAGAAAAAGTCTCGTTACCAAGCAGGAAGTAATCTTTCTTAAATAGTGAAAGCTGTGAAATAAGTTTCAAGAAAATTTTGACTTTTATTACTATTTACTATTGATTTTTATTACTATTATGACTTTTACTACTATTACTATTGACATGTTTTATAATACATTTTGTTACTCTTACCACGTAGAATGGATATTTTTTCAAATATAAAAAAATGTAATTATTTTTTAACTATATATTTTTAAAAAATATATAAAGTAAAATTGTTATTAGATATTTTTAAAATTCTTTTGTAGAATTTTTTTCGTTTATTACGATAGTAAGAAATAAAATGAAAGTGTCCTTTTATTAATGAGATATACGATTAATATATGTTTTCTTAGAAGAAGCAGGATTTTAATATTAGGCAGTGTTACTTAATAGCTTTTCATAAACAAATTTATTTTCAAATTTTCAAATTTTAATTCGATTTATGAGTGCTGCGGAATTATTTTCTACTAGTTCTTTAGTTTAAAAAAGACTACATTCGGGTTCTTGAAAACACAAAATAATTGTGAAAGAGATAATTAAGAATATAATGCTTAGGAAATTATATATATATATATAATATACGTATACCATTATAAAGAATATCTGTCTTTATAAAATAGTAAACAACGGGGTTATATTTACTTGTTAAGAATCTCCAGAACTTTTAAACATATATTTGTTTTCAAATCAATTCTAATTCATGAAATCTTTGACAGTATTTATTTTTCAAGGCAAATTTGTACCGATATAATCAACATCAAAATATTTGGCACCTTTACCAGTTCAAAAACCTTTTTAATTTGTTTGAATCAGGAATATTTTAAATTCATTTATGACGCTTGCTACAGCCTCACCTTCCATTTACAGTTCCATAATAGAAGCAGGAAAAAATACGAAAATAAATGGGAATGAAATATTAAATTTTCCATTATGAGTCTATGATTAATTGAAAAAAATTTAGAATTCAAAGCGATATTCAAATATCAAGTCTTGCAGCCAAACTTCTTAAAAGACTTTTGACTGTTGTGGTGAAACGTTCGCCAATTGGCAGTATAAGTCTCTTTCGTGCACCTGAAAACTCAGATCTACTACTCAAGTCGAAATGGTTTGAGATGTTATCATATCATGCCCTTGACTGAAGTGATATGCGGGGCCAGACGATTCGACTTTCACGATGTTTGCATCCCTTCTGGACGGAAGCCACGAATGCTTTTGTCGTGATCTTCGTGTGATGCTTGGAGAATGAAAACAGAGCGCGCGAGAAAAGGTTGTGGAATACTTTTGTTCTTTCTTAGATGACGACTTTAGCCCGGGGCTCAAAATAAAACACGGGGTACTACTCAATGAGAGTTCGTGTTTTTTTGTGACGGATGTTTGAAGTTTGGTAAATAAGTCACGGGGAACGAAAAACCGCATTCTTAGGGTGAGGCAGCGATCTCTCTTGGGTGTGGTTAAGACGGGAACTGAAGTTTATAGTGGTGTAAGTCATACTTTCTTGCCTTTAAGTAATGAATATTTTACATAAATTTGACAATATTTGAATTTCAGTCCACAGCATTAAAAGGGAGAAAGGGAGGGAGCGGAGGGGAAATGATTTGATGAATTGAAAAATCGGGGAAAGTGAAAGAAAATGGTTTACATTAACCCAAGAATGCTTGACTTATTATTTTTTAAACATTTAAATAAATAATAACAAATACATAATGACTTTTTATTTATTTTTTCATTAATCTGACAATACTTGAATTGCAGTCCACTGCACAAAAGGGGAGGGGGAGGGAGAGAAGAGGATTTAAAAAATTGAGGAGAGTGGGAGAAATTGGCTTATGCTAACCCAGAAATGCATGATTTTTTATTTATTTATTTATTTTTGCAAAAAATATACATTCTTTTTGAATAGCTGCATATAATTTAGGAAAATTGTTAAAAAAAATATAATGTTTAGTTTTTTTTTTCTGATGAAATTCTAACAAAAGAAAATATGCCAATTGACTGTATTATGAATTAAACAATATTCCAGTGACGGAAATCACATTATTAACAATTCTGCAATAAAAATAAAAGTCGCTTTTTACAAATGTACTTTTTATAATGGAAATAACTTGATATTTTTCTAAATTTATAGTTTAAATCTAATTCTAGTTCCACTCTTGCCACATATCGGTATTTTCTGCAAATGTTTATCAAAATGCATTTCAGAAGGGATTTCCAATCACTCATTGTTGCCCTTTAAAATAGTTATGTAAAGCTTATAAACGGAAATCAAAACTTGTGACTTAATAGCTACTCGTTTGGCGAATAATATTTTGTACAATTTCTTAAAGCCTCATTGAAAGACATCTACTACCGATACTTTTTAAAGTGAAATTCTTGTCAAATCCTTTAAGATACTTCAGTTATTTTGAATGAAAAATGAACTTATTTTATAAATTTACATAGCTAATTAAGGAATTCACAAGAGAAGACAGCTTTTGTAAATTCACTTTTCTATAAATTTATATTTCTACACTTCACTTCTAATTTTCAAAATCTTGTCAATGAGTTGTTTATTTGTCTTGGTTTCTTAATTCTTTTAATTCATGCATTTTTGAATTCGTCAATTAGGCTTAAAAATAGGAAAAGAAAGCAATTATGATCGATATAATCGCATGCATTCATCTATATTGCAAACACTTCCAGAAACTTCCTTTGAAAACAAAACTTTGATATGACCATAATTTCTTTTGACAGATAAAGATAAGAATGACACAAAATTATTGTCATTAAAAATTTAATGCAAGATATACAATCAATGAAATGGATTTTGTTCTGCTTTTGTTTAATACTGATTATTATTATTTGTGCCCTAGTCAATGGATAAATGCGATGTAACGAAGTTGAATGAACGATACGAAAAGTCATAAATGCCAACCTATCTTTGCTAAAAGCTCTGGCGTAGACTTGCAGACAGAATGGTACGAAGATAAAGTGGAAGTGGAAAACAAGCGGACGTTGAGGCAGAAATTTTTTTTCGTTTGGTTTACTCGACTCTCATATTATTTACTTCATTTTCATTCCTCTTTACTAAATGAAATTCTTTTTTTCTTCCCTCGGTTTCACTCTGGCGTGTTATCACTGGCGTAAATATGTCTGTACGAACGCGTAAAACAACATCGTAAATTACGGCTTAAAAAAATAATTGCTCAACATCATAGCTGTCCTTTTCTTAGATTTTTTTTTACTTTACCGTGACGAAATGTAGTGTATTTTCCAATGTTGAATCTTTTTGAACGGTGGAAAAAGCGTTTTCGTTGAGATGAATAAGCCAATCCTCACTTTGTTGACGCACTGTCCGCAAAATCCGTGACATTGACAATGTTTCTCTTGGCCAGAGAACCCGACGCAACTAAATTGAGAAATCCCGCTCGTTCATCCGAAGCGAATTGCTGTCAAATCCTTTAGGATAACTCCACAATTTTGCTGAGAACAGTGTCTGTTCCTTTTTGGCTGTAGGCATATGGCAAACATCACTTACAAGTTCTGAATGAAAAGGGAAAAAAATTAGGAAGACCTTATCCTCTTTTAGTAAGGACGATTTTGCTCTTTTGTTCGGCAGATTTAGATGTGAGCATGTGACAGCTATGACTACTGATTGCTTGTTGTTTTTTAATCCGAGAGTGCGAATGCGTTTTAAAACAAGTGTGTTGGTGACGTTGCCCAACTTCACATATCTTCACCAGAAAAAACATTTTTAATTCATGTTTCCTTTGATACATTTCAGATTTTGTAGCAAGACTAGTTAATTTTTTAAATAAATATGTTGATATGAACTTCCGGTTTATAATTTCCTCCCATTTGGAAGATTTTTTTTTTATATTTCTGCTTTGTACCGATTTTGCTGTTAAACTAAATTCTAGTCGCAAATCACGTTTTATATAATTAAAATAAATTCTTATCAGTTTTGGTTTATTCATAATTTAACTCTAGTTTCAACATGAACTTTAAATCATAAATTTCATTTATTTTTGGAACCAAATACCCAAAATATAGAAAAACTTACAAAAAAAAAATGCTAAAAAATATTTTTTTTTTTGTTGAAAAATATAGTGTTTTCAATAGTGTGTTCAGATTAATAATACCTTCATAGAATTATTTAAAAACTCTAGACACCATTCTAATTAAGGTGGAGGGCATTTTTAAAAGTGTTGTTTTGTATCTTCGACTGGTGACACCTAGTTTGAAGAGTTAGTTATAATTTACAATTTAATTGTCAAATTAAATTTTTTGAAGGCAAATACTGATGTGAGATTCAGAAATGATTGTTTTTTAAGGGTTTCATTAGGTCAGAAGACATTATGATCTGCTTTAGCATGTCGTTATTGGATAAAATTTTCTAATGACAGTATTACCACTTTTATGCACAAGGGAATAGATATATAAATGATAGAACAATGTAAATTGGGGGAAACCATTTACATGGATTATGCTCGTGAAAATGAGATTTATTATTGATAAAATAGAACAATTTATTCTTCTTCCTACTGAAATATCCTATCCTAAATGGATTTTTGTTCGCATTTCTTACTCTTGATATCAAATTCATAAAGATTATCGAAGATGATCGATACGAGATTATTTTTTCTGCTCTGCAGTTAACTTTCCGTTCTAGTTAGGGTAGAAAATCTATTTTTTTCCCATCACTTGGAATGTTTTACGAGAAGTAAACTACTAAAACATAAAATTTCTTAAGTCTAAATTTGGAAATTTTAATACATTATTAACTCTGGAAATATGGGGAACCAAAAACAAAATGTTATAAGCGATGGGAAAATGTTACAACTGGGAACTTAAAAGCAAGGTAATATTCTATATTAGTTTAAATTTCGTGAAAAAAATATTGCTGGTAATCACGCAAATTTTTAGTGATCTAGATTTGCTCATAAAATGGTGAAAGCTGATGACAAATGCTTTTAATAAAAGAACTGAATATTATTTGAGTTAGCATTATGTTTTTTTCTAGACGTTTTGGATCAGCATAAAATTTATAGATGCCTTTAAGCGACCCAAGATAGTCTGTGCTCTATGTTGAAAACAAGATTTCACTTTATTAATTTTGATTTCAGCTTTATTTTAGCAATTTTTCATTAAGAAATATTATAAAAAAACTGATATAATAAAACATCTGATTGAAAGTTGTCTTTAAAAGAGTTGATTTTTATTATGTCGCGAATAAAACACCTAATTTAAAAGTAATTTTGAATGGTAAAAAAATACAGAATATAACAAAACAGCAAGAACTATTATTCAACTCGGTTCTAATTTTATATTACAAATCTTGCCCCTCCCACAAACCCCCCAAAAATTAAAGTCACACAGAACTGTAATAATGAAAAGGCATCGTTTAAATTTATAAATATAAGAATAGCGTTTTTAAATTTAATCGATTTTAACTAGATTTTACTTTATATAAATTCTAATACATTGTCTTATATAATGCATAAAAAATAAAAGCACAAAATTAAATACCTTATTAATAGTTAAATACCTTATTATTAATAATTAAATACCTTATTAATAAGTAGTTACCCCCCCCCCCCGCCCGCAAGCTCTCGGATATTTCCAAAAGTACCTTAGTGATAGGCAGCTGTCTCCTTTGCGTATTTTATAATCCAGACCCGAGATAATTATGTATCTTCAACACATTAAAGGCTGTATCGATATTTATTGATTCATTAATGCTTAATAATCTTTTCATATGAATAGTTTTTCAACTTAGTTTTGAGCGGAAATTTGAACTGAACTTGAAAGGAACGTGTTTTTACTATATACCATGATATAAATTGGATTCAGTGCGTCATTTACAGTGTTGATAAAACTTTTAACTCTTTTATTTATTTATGTTTGTCTTTCTTAAGCCAAAGGAACCATGAAAAAATAGAAGATAAGCTTTCGAGTTTCATAACTGTGTTTTTTTATTTCGCAATTGTCATGCCTTTTTTCAAGCATAATTATCTTTAAAGTTAATCGCATTTCATCGCGTATATCTATCTATATGAAATCCATATTTCTAAGTAATCTAATTTTATAACGTTCATTAAAAAGTTTTTGGAGTTGCTATTAGGAGTCATGCATTGTTCTTTTTAAAATTATGTTATCTGGGAGCGGATTAATCGGGAATAAATTATCCAGGGGACTATCTCTAAAAAAATTTCATTAATACAACACATGAACTAAGGACTGATCCAGCATCTATAAGCAATTTATTGCCCGGAGTTCTGGCTTAAGATTGATGAAACTTTATTTGCGTTATGGAAGAATCTAATAGTATTAGATGATATTTACTGAATTTTTTGCTTGAAAATATATAAGAAATTCCAAAAAAATTTTTTGTCGGAAATAATAATAAGTGATGAAGAATTTCTTGATTTTTTTTAAAACAGTACTTGTGAAGCAATACATACAGTGTTCGATATTTTAGAAGTGGAGATGAATGTGAAAATATTGACGGCGGAACTTTGCGTAATTAGTTAAACAAATACAATATTTTAGAAATATCGAATGAGGACGAAATCCTATAATCCATTACTGTGACTGTGGAAAATGAACCAATCTTTGCAGAAATGAACTTTATATCAAAGCCGAGTCTGAATAGCAACTCTGCACTAACACGCGTTGAATATTTTCTTCGTTACTTAAAATACCAAGAAAGCAATAAGTGGAAGAATTAATCAAGGGAAATCCATATAGCATCATTTGACGAAAAAATATTGAAAAAATAAAGCAGATGCGTTTACTGTTTTATTTCAAGCAGCAATGAATTAAGTAGATGAAAAAGGTTTTAAATACTGTGCTGCTGTATAATTAATTCTAGTATAGTATATATTAAATACTAATATACTATAAAAGTAGTATACAGTATAATTAAATACTAATATAGTATATAATAGTTTATCTTGCCTCTCCTAGTTTCCTTTCATTCTTGGTAATCGAGAGTGTACCCAGCTCAAAAAATAAAAATAATTTTACCTAGAGAAAATATTTGTTTTTCCGTTTTAACGATACGTAGTGTATTTTCAGACAACATATAAAGCAAATTAAATTAATGGCCGAACGGACGAGGATGACAAATAAACCGAGATTATACACCTCAAGCTTTCATGTGCTATCAGTAGGAGTACATTCACAGATGAAATATTCCCAGATTTTTACAGTACAGGACAAATTTTCTTGTCGTCAAAACCTGATCCAAGAAGTTGTGTGATAATAACAAGTTTTCAAAATTTTACCTTTGTGTTGTTTCGAGACTCAAAGCGAAACTGATAGAATTAGCTTTTTTTAAAGCTTGAAAGTGCAAAAACCGAAACACATGCATTTATTTTCTTCACAAAATAATCATGACTTAAAAGAAATTCAATTTGAAATAATAGAAGTTTAACAGAAAACACAATTTGGGCGATAAAATTCACGACTGCTTGTTCTGGTATATTCAATTATTACCTTTATTTATTTATTAGGAAATAATTATTAATGAGTCTGCTATCTTAAACCTTTCTGATAATGTACATTAATAGCAATCTCTTGTATGGGAAATCTCGTAGGAATTTGTTCTTATTATTGCTTTTTTAAAATTCTTAGGTAGAGCATGTATAAATGCAACTATTGATAAAAAAAAGAGGCGATTCCCTCTTTTTACCGTTGATTCTTAAAAGTAATCCACTCATCTTTCCGTTTATTCTTAGAAAAACATTAGTCACATCACACTTAAATAGGTCGGCTTGTCTGCTGAAACTAAGCTATGCTACTGAATATAATAGTTCGAAAAAGAAAAAAGAAAAGAAAAGAAAAACCGCAATATAGTTGAAAAGAAGAAATTTAACCTCCACTTTTTTTTTAATGAAATACTTAGTTGTAGTTACATTTGGAGAAAGAATTCTATGAAGATCGAAAATGTTTTAGGAATTTTTGAGGCTATTTTCTACGAAACCATTGATGGAAAGTTGTTACAATGTTTTCTTTTCCCAGAGCCAAGCTATAATTAAACGAACTGATATATGATGAAAAATACTAATTGGACATAGTTTTGCAATTTGATATCGAATACCGTTTTATGAATGTTCGATGAACCATTATATATTTGGATAATTTGTAATCTATAATTAAATGTTTTATATTCCTTTGTGTAATAAATTACATTAACTATAAACTAGTAACAAGTTTTGATTAAAAAAATTCATCATTAAATTTTTTTTGTTACTTTTCACGAACGAGACTATATTTTGAAGTATTTATTTTAAAATTAGTTTTCAGTTTCATAACTTAGCCCAAATTACTATTTTTCTCTTAGTTTCTTTTTCTTATAATAAAGGAAACTCTCTTGAAAATCTTTTATCTCATCGATCTTGTCTAACAAATATTTACATCATGTTGTTATGTTGATTAAATTTTAGTTACGATTTATTCACTGATGAGAAAGCTGTATTAATTTATATAGTAGTATGTTCAATTCATTTATTTAGAGAAAGAAAAACTTAATCTCGTCAAAATATAATAATAATAATCATAATCTTCTGCTTTTTCGGAAATTTGGTGGTCATTATATTTCTATATATTCCCGAACAGCTACAATTTTATATCTTAGACAGTACTTTTATTTTACATATTCTTTTTTCAGTTGAAAAAAGAAACTGGTAAGCGAAGATTGAAATGGAAGTAGGGTCGAAATTTATTTTTTTGAAGAATACAATGAATCTGAAATCTTATTTTCTATTCTTTTATTTCATTTGTTTTTGTTATATAGATTTAAGCTAAAATTTAAGTTAATTTTTAAGATAATTAAGGTTAATCAAGTTACCAAACTGTAATTTCATGAAGTATTTTAGAATATATCATATAAAGCATAACTAGTAGAATAACAATGTTATTTTGATCATATATGTCATAATTTGTAAAATAATTTAAGTCCAGATTCTTATTCATCACATGCATCATTGGTGCATTGCATTATTTCGGCTGGTACAATTTTTATAAAAGAATTTAAAAGAATGCTCAAAATGAAGTGGCACTTCAATGGTACATATTCTTATCAGATTCTCATTTATCACACACATCAATAGTGTACTGTATTATTTTGGTTGGTATTATTTTTTATAAAAGAATGCTCAAAATGAAGTGGCATTTCATTGGTATATATTCTTCTCAGATTCTCGTTCATCATATATATCAATAGTTTGGTACATTATTTTCGTACATTATTTTGACTGGTACAATTTTTATAAAAGAATTTAAACAAATGTTCAAAATAAAGTGGCGCTTCAACGGTACATATTATTTTGTTTCGTATTTATGCGGTACAAAAGTAGAATAGTTGAGAAAAATCCATCTAAGCAACCGTTTTGTAACAGAATCAGAAAAAAAAATCGTGCAAACATTACAAAATAATCATTTTATAAATCATTCTAATTGTAAAATGTAAGATTAAACTATATGTATTAATTCGAAACTGACTTATTTGAATTGCTAGTTGTGGGTAACTGAAAATAAATTGAAACATTTTATAAAAGTTTCTGGGTAAGAATTTGAGATTTTATGCCTGATGATGATGATTTACTCTGAAAGTTTTTTTTGTTCGTATGAAAAATTTCTGTCATAAATCATATTGTGATACTCAGAAAAACCTCTGCCAGAAAGAGCTCCAGAATTCCTTTAGCGATCCAGACAAATATAATAACAAGTTACTAAAGGAAATATTGTCACTGCCGTCTTTGGTGTAATAGTAACGATGGAGACAAATGGTCCCTGGGATATTTAATCAATAATTACATCTCCCCTAATGACTAGTTGGTCCTTACTATCTGCTGAATTAAGTTTGGTGACCCCGACGTCTTGCGTAACCCCTCTCATATTTCACAGTTGGAAGGTTGATCAAATCCATCATTTGCAATTTCAACATGCCCATTCATCGATCTCATTTGTCGTTCCAACTTTTCCGCCCACCCCATTGGAACGCTTTAACGAGACGTGAATTCCTGCTCTGCAGGTGGTGTGTGCATTCATGTCTTATTTCTATTTAGTTTAATGGTAATCGAGTTTCTCTGTGAAAGTGCTCGTTATTGCATAAAACCCTTTGATACCATTAGTTTTTTTTCCATGCTCGAAAATTCAATGAGCATTTAATTGGAAAAGGAAATTGGGGAAAAGGTTAGAATTTCATTTGCATGTTTTTGTCCTAGGTCAGTAAAATGCGTACGCCGAAAAATGGCAATTAAGATATCGATATTACTTTCCTTTTTTTTCTTTTTAATTTATCTTCAATCATGTGATTCAGTGTTTAGTTCAATGAAAAATTTTCTTAAAGCAGGCATAAGAATTTTAAATTTTTATTACCACCAATGTATCACGTTTTTATTTTAAGAGCTGAAAATTCGAAGTAATATCCAGGAAAAGCCTTTAATACCCGTTATAGATTATATTTACTTTCAAAGGCAAATAAAAGCCTTATTTAATTAGAAAATAACTTCACCAATATGTTGGACTTTTTTCTAAGAAACGTGGAAGCGTATTATTATCATCGCATATTTTCCTTTTAGATAGAGTCCTTAAAGTATTTATATGCACTATGAGGATAAAAATACTTTAGCATAAATTATTGTAACAATATAATACATTATTATATTCACAATGTGCATTGCGCATGTATGAAAAGATAATTAATTAGGCTGATGAAAACAAAGAATTAAATTAAAGGAAAATACGGAATTTTAAGTGAAGACATGAATGCTAAATTTAACCTATTTAGTTCGTACCATTTTTTTTTTTAGTTATCATGCTGATTTCCAAACCGAGAGACGAGCAGACAGATTTTCATCGCCTTTCATATATACCATAGAGCTTCAATAAAATCTCAAGATGAAAATTTTTTATGATTGCCGTTTTTCTTTTTATAAGAATTTTTATTAGAAAAAGTAAAAAGGAAACTTCGATTTGAAATTTTGTCTTCCTAAATTATAGAAATAACAAAAATTCATCTAAATAAATCGTTTTGCAACAGTTATTTAGATTTAGAAGAAAATTTTCATTTCTTGTATTTGAACTATTTCAACTGAAATAAAATTTTAGTGATTGAATTGGTAAAATTCGGTATTTAATATGGAGAGTGAACAGCGTTTGCCACATTTACCGATCTAAAATTTTATTAACTCTTGTTTTATAAACTAATGATTTATCTTAATTCGTGCCAGTTATATTTTTAACATATTTTTATTATCTTACTTTCTTTTCTGTCTGTTTAACTGTTCGATGCAAATTTTGCAATTCATTTTAAACTAACTTCCCGATGGGCTAGAAACTTGAAACTTTAAACATAGTTTAGAATTAAGGGACAATGCAATATTAACCAGCTTTTTTGTTTGTCTGTTCCGTGTAAATTTCATAGTCTGTTAAAAATTTTCTGCGCTAATGGATTTTTGCGAATATTAACTAGTAAATGGCATTTAAAAATTGAATTTCAAGACTACTTACTAATTTTCATAATTCTAGCTTAAAATATTTTTGAGTTATCGTGTCAACAAATGGAAAGTCTGCAACATTAAAAATTCGTCCAAAATCTCAATTTTCAAATTTTTTGACGATTAGTATAATGCTTTCTCTTTCTATATTTTGCATGAGGAAAAGTAAGGGGAATTCTTTCTTTTAGTTATAGGTTAGTTTAGTTTTGATAACATTCATCTATAGTAGAGTTAAATGATTTAATCATTACGAATTAATTAATTCGTAATTAGATAATATGCGTAAATTCGCATATTATCTAATTGAGAGTTGTCTTATACTTTGCTGTAGCATTCAGTTTGCTATAGCTACTTGAAACTGCGCATTGAATTTTAAAATTAAATTGGAATGCCGCATTTGACGATTATCACATGATTATAAATGGACAACATTATGCAATATGAAAGGGAGGAACGTTTTAAATACAATATATGCAAGTGATGTAAAAAATGCAAGTTCATTTTCGAAATCAGAATACGAGGATAACCTTTCAGTAAGTGAATTTTCTATATTTTCCTGGTCCATCCTTTAAATTTACTAACTTCCCTTTCTTTTGCAGCACTCCACTTCCTATCCATCTATGAAGAACTACGATGGCAGGTCCTCGTTCTCTCCCATCTATTCCGGTGCCCCTACGTCCCCCAGAACCAGCGACTCATCCTTGGCCCCCTGGAACCGAGTGACCTCTAAGGACTACTACAAGATGAACGGATATTCACTGAAGAGCACTTCAGCCACCAAAAGTGCTCTAGACCCATCCTCAATACCGCAAGGTAAGCAGATTCTTCTAGCCGACAGATGGCCGAAGAAGCCCTCTTGAAAGGGTTCAGACCTCTTAGGTAAGCGATAGGGGTCTAAAAGCGCGATTTGTTTAAAAAACGTTTTATAGCACTGAATGGAGTAATATTATCGATGATTCATACCCTCCAAAAACATACTTTAAACTACGACTTCAGACGAATATGAAAATTCTATTGATAAAATAAATAAATCAAAAATAGAATACAGGGCTGTTTATAATATAAACTTTTTAATGATTTCCATAGCTTTTTTTTTAAATATTTATTTTTATTAAGCGTTAAACTTTTAAGACAAGACTTCTTCTCTTTTTTACTATATATTTGTCAACTTTAATTATGGGATTTTTGTGAATAATAATGCTGGTCATTACAAATACATTCAATAATATTGAAAATGTAACTTGTACAGGAAGCGATAAAAAAAAAAACACAAATATGACTCTAAGAAAAAAAACTATAAATACGTGAATTCAAGATAGTTGCGTACAAATTTAATTGCTACAGATTTATATTTCTTAAAACAGTAATTATTTGAAACGAAGATAGTTTGCTTTAGGTTTTAGCGTAGAGAAATTTCTTTAATATCATTTTTAATTAAAAAAATTTTTAATAAAATTATATACACGAAAACAAATCTATATGCGTCTCATTTTTGTATCATTTTCAACTACATAGTTCAAGAAAATCATGTCGCTTTTATATAAAAGATTCCAGTTTCGGTAAATGTTATTAGAATGCAATGTTTTTTATGCCGTGGAAATATTAGGGGTCGTTATGATCAGGTAGCAAGGCCTCGGTCCCGAAATTCCTGATTCCGTTAAAGATCCACCATGCGTTTGGGCTTGCACACTAAATCTTTCTTCGAGTGTCAAACGTCTTTCCGTTGGTGTGGTGCGGAATTTAGAGAGATGATTATCGATTGTGTCATTCTAATCATTGGCCACTGTTTATTATTATGAGGTTTGTCGAAAAAATATTTCTAGTATTGCTTCCGCATGGAAAAAGAAAATAATTAGAAAAGAATCCAGAGAAATGTTTATAACATTTCTATTGCAACTCAAAATTCTAAAAAGATGTATAACAGTCAGTCTTTTAAGTAATAAAAGTAATAATGAAATGCGTGTGTTAAGATACCTACAAAAATCTCTTATTAAATTTCTTACTAAAATTCTCTTATTATTAAACCTTACAAAAATTTTATCTTACAAAACTCTCTCTTACCTTTCAAAAATTCTCTTATTAAAATATGTTTTATAATTTATGGCTCCCATCTGTTTCAAAATCATTTGAAAGAAATCATTTCCTCTAGAATGCATTAATAATGTCAATATAGTAGAATTTCATAGGCAATATAAAACTGGATAGCATTAGTAACTTTAGATGAAAAATGAAAATGCGTTTTGTCGTAAAAATATTCAATAAAGTGGGAAATTATATACTAAGATCTTTCGGCGCTCTTATGTTTATGACAGATCTGTTCTTAAGTTACAATATCATCGTTTTTACAGCTTTTTTTCTACGAATTTTGTTCGAAAAGGAAAATTTATGATAGATTTATCTTGTTTTATTCCGGAAAAGGCATAAAATGACTTTTAAGAGGTAATTGAAGAAGAAAGTTTGTATACGAGTTTTTTTAAGTGATTTTTCTCTTGCCCGTGGATCTTATATAAAAATATGGTAATAAATTACTATTCAAATTTTGCATCGCAATAATTTTTTTAAGCGAAGAATTAATTGTTATTCCTAAGTCATTGGAAAATATATTTCATCTGTTTTGATATCTGTGTTTTGTACAATTTCAATTTTTTTTTGTGATTTATTTTCGATGCAAAGCTATAAATTCAGTTCTCCTTTCAATGCTGAGAACTTATTATTATTTATTTAATTTGTTAATTTTCATTGGAAAGTTTTGAAAATTTCATATCGATTAGAAGCATTTTTGCTCTTTTTGGGAATAACTTCTTCATCGAGTACGTTTATAAATATGAAATATATTTAAAAAGAACACATTACATGCCATCATAAGGTTAAATAATTATAAAATTCGTTTCTTTATTTATTACGTAACACTTTTATCGCTAATAAATTTTGGATTTCTAATAAGTTTATCATGGAAATAATATACTTCTGCATTATTAAAAATATTAATGAGACAAAATAAACCATTCAGGCATGTTAGAATACATAATTAGATATCTGTTTGAACTCATTTTATTATTTAAATGTTTGTTAATTTAAAAAAATTAATCTTATTAAAAATTCAATCATTTTGAAATGATCTTTCCTACTGTAACAAATATTTTATGTGAAAGTGTAGAATTATACATACAGCATTTTGTAAAAGTATTTCCTTTCACTATAAATGAATTTTCCTTCCTCTACATGTTGTGGAAAGTTATGATGTAACTATTATAAAGATTAATAGATATAAATAAATATTCATGGGATATTTAATTAATGCTAATGTTTGTTAATCTAGAAAATGTGAAATATATGAATTATAAGATCTGTCATTATCTTCTAAAAACTAAGGTTGGGTTTCTTATTATTAAAATGCATGAAATAATTAAGAAATAACTACATGTTAAAAGATGTTTTTGTTAGTCCTTAATTTTTCTCTTATATTCAAAAAAGATCAAATAATAATTGAAAAATAGTACATTATTCTGCATTCAGTAAGACATTAAAAGAATGTCTGAACATAATGGAAATAAAGTTGTTTCAAAATTAATATTATGCTTATTTAATTAAGATTGCATTTATTAAGTATATATTTATGTTAAAAGTTCTGGGAAAATGTCTGTTAAATTTTTTCAACTTGTTGAATATGCACAGAATTGAAGTTGAATTTCTCCATTCACCGATTTCGGGATGAATGTTAATTCAACGTTTGACGTTTCGAATATTGCATAATAACTTGTCGGAATGAAATTACAAAATTCTTCTTACATATATCTTTTATAATTTTTTATAATGTTTCGTCTTTTAAAGTTAACAATATTTCGGAATATTCTGATCGATCTAGGTTAAACTTACCAAATTGAACCTGTTTATTCCAATCCATCCATTCTTTCAATAATCGCATAACATTGTGACATGGTATTTACTCTTAAAATGATAATTTATATGCCAATAAGGAACTGACTCATAAAATCTAAAACGACCTCAGGAAAAAAATGAGAAAAATCAAAGTTATTGACGCATGGTGTCTTTAAAAAACGAGGGCACGGCATTCATGAGAGAACGCCTTTCGATATATTCGTTTAGTCTCACAAATCAAATTACTGGTGGAAAAAAAAAACTCTGTATGTGCTCTGAGAAGCGCAAACCATAAACCGAAAACGAACCTGACAGATCGGCAAGCGGTTGTTTTGGATGTCAGCTGTCATTGTCTGATGTTTAATTCATTTGGAGCGACGCCCAACAAGCACGCTTCATCGGAAAAACCTCTCTCGCATCAGATTTTCTGCCAATTACCATACCTGAGGCAGCCAGAATGAGGAAACTCGTGCCAAATGAAGTCGTTCCCAGTCCATCGCCAATCGTACCCAGTGACTCTTCCTCTAATTGCAATGGACAGGCTCTGTGTTACGCTTTAATTTGGCTTGATGAGAATTCACTCCGGCCACATTATCGCCAGAGAAAGCATCCTCTGTTGATAACAACAATTTTTTTCGGTTGTTGCGTTTCCTCATGTTTTTTTTTGTTTTTTTTTTTTTTTTTTTTTTCCCCGGTGGGGGAAGCTGTTTTTGTGTGTACTCTCTCGCTGTGAGCGACTGGAATTTTCATTGCAGGGTGCGGGAAACAGTCGAAGGGTTTTAATGCTTCAAGAAATATTGACATGCAGTTTTTAATGCCTGCGTGGGTGTATACAAGTTTTTCTGTGTGAATAGTTTAACCTTAGGGGAGGTTGAGTCCAAGGCTGTTTTAATAAAAAGATTTGCTCATACAAGAAAAATTTCATCTGCGACTTAAACTAAGGAATCGTATATTGAAAATATTGGTACAGTTTTTGGTTATAAATTGTGATATTATTTTATTTGAACTGAAATTCTTATTTATTTGAGATTAATGTGACTTAAAAAGACAGTGAGAACTCTTCAGTCTAGACTATTTTGATTGCATAAAGTCATATTTATTTGGGGGAAGTCAACGACCAGCATTAATATTTGAATACAATGTTCCACTTTAATCCAGAAATGTTGAACGTGATGATGTTCCCAATTTAAAGCAGCCAATTTGTTTTGTCAACGTAGTCGCATAAGAACACGAAGTAAATTGATAAATTCACTCTCCTTGAAAGTATATTTCACATCGAGTTATATCGATTAAAAACATGCAAAAAAGTCCAGCAAGAATCTACACTAATGAATATTTTATCTTCTGAAACAAACACTCTTCTTTTGATATCAATTTAACGTGTGTTAAAATAAATTGTTGTATTAAGGCCCCCAAATTTTTCGGCAATTTGACAAATTCGCGAGATGGGGCCAATCCCCTGAAAAGGTAACGAACAGCATTAATATTTGACACATATTTATTAAGAATACAGGGCAAAATATTATTGCACAAACATAAAACAGATAGAAAGATGCATGAATGTGAGCGGTACGTCTTACCATGTCACCGTCGAACTTTCGTCTGCCAGTTTAGGTGCGAAACCATCATATGATCAATGACGCAACAAGATGATTTTTATATTGAAATCAAAACAAAGAAATGAGTGAAAGCAAATACCTATAATGTTAAATGTTGTTATTGCTCTAAGATGGAAAGTTAAAAATAGAATAATAATAAAATTAAATTTTTTTTAAAAACCCGCTCCTTAACTCTTTTAATCTTAGGATATTCAAAGGTTGTTTTAACAAAACAATTTGCTCATAAAAGAATGATTAACTTTGCTTCTAAAGAAAAAATATTTTGTATTGACATTCTTGGCACATTTTGGCACAGAAGTTGGGAAATTAGGTAATTTGAATTGAAATTGTTGAGTAATCGAGATGGATTGCGGCTTAAAAAACTGGCAGAAAGCTATAATCACGACTACTGTGATTACGCAACGTCATGATTAGGCAAAATAATAATATTTATCTCAAGATTGAAATCAAGAAACGAAGGAAATTGCTTATAATCTCAAATTTATTCTCTAAAATGAAAAAGAAGGTAAAGAAAGACTAATAATAAAATTTAATGAAAGAAAATAACAAATTCAAAGATGTAAATAGCGTCTTTATTTGGCAGCAACACTTCTCCCTTTAAACTCTCTTATTTTCTCCCAAATAAAGATGCCACTAAAAAAACGGTTGCCCGTGGGGTATGCAACCTTACTATACCATCAATAAAAATTGCCAACAAATCAAAATCTTCATTCTAAATCCATCCAAAGCTTCTTTTACCATTGTTATTTTTTTTAATACTGTTGTCTTTTAACTCACAAATTTGATTTCTTCTGGTATTTTGGAAATTATTTTGCATAGAATATTTTAATTTTGGAAATTATTTTGAGGCAGAAAATTTTACGCCATCTATAAATTCTCAAAATTTTTATCCTGTATTTTCAATTTGATTGATTTGCGATACATTTTTGTTGAAATTGTTTAAAATGTAGCGAAACAAAAATAAAATTATTAATCATTCTCATAGACGGAATGGCAACAATCAGTAACAGAAGTCAGTTTTTAAAAATATGTGAATCACTTATTTGAGCATGAATATCAGCGCATAGAGAAATAAGTGCAATAATTAAGAATGTGTATACTATTTTCATTCATGCTTAGTAAGCGTTTAAGCATTCCTCTTTGTTGTGGTTTCATGCTATATTGATTTAGAAATGTCGAATACATCTTTTAAATAAGTACTTCTCGTTCATTGATATGATACAAAATTTAATTCAAATTCAAGGCGAATTGAGACATTTTGTTGTCCTTGGTAACCTTCATTATGAGTTTTCTTGTTTAATAAAATGGGCAGTTTAGAGTCCCATTTCAACGTACACTTAACTTATAATCAACATTTTATTTATTTTAGGTCAATTATTTTATTTTAATAGTTTATTTAAAAATATAAGCCGTTTTTGACGAGCAGTAGATTCGCCATGAATAATGGTAAAATTTGATTTCAGATAAATCTTTTAGATGTAACTTCATATCCATGATTCCATCGAATTGAATGAGATTAAAGCATTGCTAATTTAATTGTCTTATTCGTCTTCTGCTTATTGTGTATATGAACCTTTCTATTGAGACAATTCCACAACATCATAGCGCTATTATGAACTTATGTATCTGGTTAATCTATCTTTTAAATTTCATAGTACTGTAATTTCATTTTTTTTATTAAACTGTAAAATTGTAAACTAATGTAAGATATATAGCTATTAAATAGAATATACTTTTTTTAGTTTTCAGCGGAGGAAGAAAATCACGATTAAGTATTTGATAAGATGATGAAGGGGGTTTGAATTTCAACTCAACCATATGATCTATTGTTAGAAATTTGCATATTGCTGCAATCTATTGTTCCAAAATATATATTTAAAAAAATTGCTGAAATTCAGAAAAAAAATTTCACGATTAATAAATTAATATCAATAAATAGATAATTCATTGAATTTTGAAATTCTGTAAAACTTATTTTTGTGCAATATTTTCGCAAATTATCATGAAAAATAGCATAATTCAGCTTAATTAAAATTCCATTAAAAACTTCAAAAGAAAATGGCATCGTGGTGCACATTCCAATCTTCTGAAGTATACATATGTCAGATTTGGTTTCTGAAGGCCAAGCAATCTGGATTACTGAACGCCAATACACACAGAAACACACATTCATTTTAATATTAGTAGAGCTACTTATTGTGATTTACAATTACATGGTATCTATGTTTGTATACAACATTTAGTAAGTAGATGCACGTTGTTTATAAATATTGTAATAACTAGTGACATTCTTCATCATTTCTGGGTACTACCACTTACATCTAAACGGAACTTCTAAAACTTTCGTGATAATTGATAGGAACCTGGTCAGTTACACTTGGCAGAATGTTAATAATATTCTAATAATTTATAATTCACTGAATTTATGTTTGTTACAAATTTTTTATTTGGCAAATATTAACATCAATGGATCAACCAGCTGCGACTCTTTTCGTTTCTGTCCAGTTACTTTGGCAGTTCCCTGTTCTGCAAAGTTGAAAGTCGGTAACGATTCATGTTTACAATCAGGAAGCAAATATACCAAATACTACACATTTAGATGATTGCTTTTTTTAATTATCATTTTCAGCTACAAAATGGACTGGAACAAATTTTAAAAAAAATGTTTTTATCGATTTCAGAGTGTTCAAAATGTGAAGAATCGTCTGAATTTCAACGTGGAATTTTTTTAAGTGCAATATTTTCTTTAAATGAATATCACAAACGAAAAATTAAAATAAAAGCAAAAACTTTAATCGCTGGTATGAATGAACAAACTGGATGGATAGGACCAGATTCTTATCTATTAATGGAAACAGTATTAATTAACAAGCATGCTCGTTAATTAATGCTGGATTAAGTAGATATTGTCGGATATGTAAGATTTCTTTCGATGTCCGTCAAAATATTTATCTACCTTCTTCATTCCCTCATTAGCTATTCTTATGGTTTTTCACCTCTACAAACAATTCCTATTCTCTGGGATTTGTTTTTCAAATAACAAAAATTTACATGTAAGCAAGGAACGAAAGTATTCAGTTAAGAATCTATTAAATGCTATAGAGAATGAAAAAAAATTACAATGCAAATAAAAAAATCACACATTAAATTTTTGAAGATAAAAAATCTTAATTCGCAAGAAAAATGTAAAATATGACCTAAAATATTTTTGCGTGAAATATTAACTAGAGTAATTGTTATTTTCTCAGAATAATTTTCTCCATAAATAGAAAATTTCATGATAGAAAATTGTTGAAAATAATGTATCTAATGTTTTTAACGCTGGAAATTTCTTAATTATACACAGTTTTTTTTATTTGAATTCATTATGAAAATGATTATATGAAATTAAAAGCTATGCACTTCGATGCTGTATAAACAATTAATACGCTTATTTGCCATATTTTCAATTGCACGATGTTACCCAAGTAATTCTATTTTAACTACTAACCGTTTTAACTATATTTTTTGTGAAATTATCAACTGATAATTTTTTTATAAAACATTATTTTCAGGTCCATTTGAGATTTTTTTTTTCTCTGTATGTCAAGGAAAATAGACGATACAAGTTAACCTAAGGATTTTACCTTAATTTAAATTTTAGATGGCAAAACATATTTCTAAGTGGTTCCATATTAATATAAATTTGTGATCACAAGATAAGTATGTTCATGAAATTTTTTAATATTATTTTTAAGTTTTCCCAAAGAAGATATATAAATTTTTATGACAATATTTAGTTACTTTTACGGTTATTTGTATTCCGAATTCCAATTAACGTGAAGGATCACAAAAGCTCATCATTTTTGTTTAAAAGAAGCCGTTGGTGTACAACATTAAAATAATGCTTGTGTGTCACAGAAATTGCCTCATCATCTTATGATGATAAGATAATAAAACTAAATGAACTGTATTAAAATTAAACCAACTGTATATGACTGTAATAAAACTTAACAAACTGTATTTCGTTTTAAATTCTATATTAAAAAAACTAAACGAACATTCAATTTTAAATTGAATTGCTTGATGAGTTCATATTGTACTTAATAAGAGGACTTACATTTTTTTTTATCATTATTATTCTGAAGAAATCTGAGACGCTTTAATCTTGATCATGATTCTCGGTCAATTCTTTGAAAAAATTTTTTAAGCCAAACTGATTAAAAGTCAAAATGAAAATAGGCCAAACTGATTTCAGAAAAGATTAATTAAGCAATTCCATGAAAATTAATTAAAAAGCTAAATAGGGTAATGTATTTTGTTTCAATTAAAAAGTTAACTGTTTTAAAGAAGGAAATTATTAACTCATCTCTAAAGGTATGTATATAAGGATTTTTTTTTTTGTTCATTTGCTAAGAATATCTAATTTTACATCGAAGTTTTAAAGTAATAGAAAAAAATCGAGAATATTAATTTTATGCATTTATATAAAATCTTTTTCGCTCCGTGTTGTGCCCCGAAAACAGTTTCACTTTTTTCAATGAGGCGAGCACTTGCAATAATGTTCAGCGAACGCGTGTTTTGAAAATGCTATTCATGTATAGAAATCTTTCTTTTCAGGAAGTATTATATGATTCTCTTGTTTCAACTAAGCTTTTATTTAAACATTCTCCCCCCAACTTTATTTTTGTGCAGAATTACATATGGTGATGTCTGCCAAGATTTTATTAAATATAATTTTTATGCCACGCATCAAAATTTTTATTTCATAATGATTATCAATACATAAGATGATATCCAGTTTAAAAAAAGCGTTGATACGTCTTTCAAAATGCTGATGTAAAATAGCGTATAAATAGAAAGACTCATAATTGAAATTTCAATGAATAACTTTGCTATTGCACATTTAATACTACAAATGTAAAATCCTTTAAACATAGCAATTTAATAATAATTTTAAAGTTTCTAAAATAGCAAATTACTACATAGGAAAAAAATAAATGTTATAATTTAACATTTTTCATAAAAGTGATAAAAATATTGAATACTATTAGTATGCTTCTTATTTTATACTTTTATGCTTTCAAGGAGGCGTTTAATTAAAAAAAATCTTTATTCGCCTTCTGACATGTTGATTGTTTATGAGTACTAAATGTAGCGTTCTAAATCGAACCATTCCATTAAATGATTTTTCACTAGTAATTTGATGCTCTAGTTTTTCAATGGAGCACACGATGTTTTGCTAATAATGTTATCACATTTCCCTTGTTCATCACTTCAATTAGTACCAGGTAATGTCTTTTGTTACTTCATCAAATGAGGATAAAATTTTTCATTTAATAAAGACAGACAGCTATTGACTGAAGCAGAAAAATGAGTCAATTTTAGAAGAGGAAAACGAATATAAACGGAACATCGCGCCATGTGCGTCATATTCAATTACGAAAAAATCGGGATTGCGATGAAACGATGTAATAATGAGAACCTTACTAACGGTTCTCTTCTGGATACGTTTCTGTCTTTTATTTTATTATTTTTTGTATTAATTTATTTCTGTAGTTTACTTTCTCGTACACCATGCATACAAAGAGGAAGTACTGTAATCGTCAGAAAATTAGACTCCATATTTTAACTACCCAGAGTCCGAGAAATACATTTTTAGAATTATATTAGTCTGTCAACACCATAAAAGTTAAAAATGCCTATAGGTGGATTAATAAATTTTGGTATACGATCTTATGACTATATTCATCAATTTCTATCGAATTTTAAAAGAAATACATTCAGCGAATGTCTGTCTGCCCGGTTGTGCGATTAGTAGTGAACTCGATAACTTCGAAAACAAAATATCCAGATGGATAAAATTTGGTACACTTAAGATTTAACAGATTTAACACTTAAAGTATAGATCCATAGCAAATTTAAAACTAAATCTGTCAATATTCGACTATCTGTCGGTCTGTGCTCTTTTATACAAATTAACCCGATTTCAGAAAAAATACAATTATTTAATAAGATGAAATTTGGTATTTGATCTTAAGACTACAATTATAATTCTGTCAAATTTTGGTTTCAGCTTATCTAAGACAGTCGAAAATACATCCTCGACTTTTCTGGTGCCTATGTCGACGATTAATCGCCAAAGAATTAACGTTAAATGCTGTAAAATGCTGTATTTACACCTAATATCGATCTTTCATAATTATTGTCTGATAATGATATATAATTAATAAATAAGTGCTGATTTTATTATGAATCACACTTCTGTGAAAATAAAGATACGTGCATAGTGGAGTTCATGACCTTGCCCAAGAATCACAATTTTATGCGTGGAAATAACACTTTTATTAGAAATCGGTTGAAAAAGTTTAGAGAGACCACTGGCACTGGTTTTTGTTTTATAAATATTCAACGTTTTGGTTTAACCTACAAAAATATAAGCTTCCATTATTCATTTGTGATCAAAGACTGCTACCCGCTATAATAATGTTTTCCTTAAATCTGTCCCTCTTTTCGCATATGTTGTAATAGAAGTATAATTCGACTATAGAAAATTCTTTTAATATTTCCCCATGAAATGATTGAAAAAAAAGCTAAATTTCTCTACTGAAAGCTATACTGCTGAGCTGCAACGTTCTTTCCCATGATAAATTTTGTTTTGAGATGTCTGCAACTTCCCGATATCATTCGCATTACTGCAACCAATCTTCCCAGCTTTTGGATTCCTAGTGCCTCTAATTGCAATTTCTGTTAAAACGCGGAAGCTTTTCCACAAAAATTTCTTCTCACAGCCACCTGTTAAACCTCCAACTTCGCATCGTAGCCTCCTAGAATAGAGTACACACTTTTTGTGTGCCTCACACGAAGCCAGAGAAGGAAGCCGAGGGGCGTGGGCCACGAAATCCTAGGGCTCGTGCCTTCATAGGCGACGACAGGTTGAGTAACGGCCCTACTAAGTGCAGCTTCCCCTCTGCTCTGCTCAGCAATTACCTAAGCAATTAATTGCACGTGCATTACGTTTTCTAGTTCTTATTGGGGCACCCCCAACCTGTATTTGTTCTCTTGAGGAACGTCTGTCTCTGCAGGATGCTTTGATTCTTACTTTCTCCTCTGGGATTTCTTTTTTCTTCTTTTTGATTCTGTAATTGTGAAATTATAGTTTTAGATTTTGTAACATAAAACAATGTTCAGTAAAATGAAGATAATGCATTGTTAA
>JAPMOR010078574.1:501664-616076 GCA_026543865.1 Argiope aurantia
CACACACACACACACACACACACACACACACACACACACACACACACGCACACATACACACTTTATTATAAGTACAGACGAGATTCTTCATTACGGTATGAAAAGAAACAAAACACACCTTTTGTTTACACTGATTATTTTAGATTACTCGTTTATATGGAAGTAATCAAGAAAAAACAAAATTAGTTCACTATCGATTTTTTTTGGTTAAAATTTCTCATTATTTTGTCTATTAAATTTTTCGAAAAGTATATTCAACTTATATATTACCTTCTTCTGAACGCATTACACTGATTCTCTCAAAATTTAGTTGAAAAATTGAAAATTAATATTAAACTTCTTTATTTGGTCGGGATTGGAGAGAAAACCAAGCTAGATTTAAATCTTTTTTTTTTCTGTAGTGGCATTGTTATGGTGTGGAAGGGAGGCGAATGATTCATTATCGGATCATTGTTCTAAAAAATTGAAAGGAGACTCGTATTTCTTGTCCGAAAAAATGTAGAATAATATTTAATCTCGATTCCTCAATTATTATTAATTTTATAATTTGCTTTTAAATATAGTGCAGTGGTAGCATACACATATAAAAAACGTTTTTGATATCTTTGTAACGCGCAACTATAAAAGCAGCAATTAAAGCAAAGATTTTTTGTGAAATATAATCAAAAATATTTTTTAAATTATTGAAATTAAAAAAATAGTACAATAGAAAAATTGATATAATTGTAAAAATTTATTAAAATTGTGTAAAAGTCGTCTTTATGTTATAATATGTATCAGAAGTCGGGACAATTTTAAAAATTCGATTAGTTTTTAACTAAACGAAATACTTTTTCCTTGTGAACATCTACTATCGAAGGCGTAATTGCGTGTTAATATGGTAGATCTAGTTTCCAAAAGCAAATCCGTTCTGCACAGCATTTTTTATAGTTTTTCTATCTTACATGATATATAAAGCAATCTACATATAGTATTATTAGCGTTATTCTAACTACTCAATCAATAAATCTGATCGTATTTTGATTTCACTTCTCGTCTTTTTATTTTATATGCTGTTGGTAATTCATCCGCAATAGGCTACTGAAAACGTTCATTAGAATGAAGTACCATATATACCAATAGAATAAATTTTTATAAATGAATACAATAAGAATGAAGAAATCCTGCTCTGAATATCTCTAGGAAATATTAATCCCGCCTATTCTTTCCTGAAAATCATCGATGACTTAACATCCTGCTTAAATCACAAAAACAACCCACAACAACTTCCTTTTAATCCAATACCGGATAAAACCAATTAATTGAAAGCATCCGAAAACTTTCCTTTGTTTTCTTGCCGACAACAACTCTGTTACTGCATACTTCCACACAGCGACGTATAAATCATTTGCTGCTTGATCATCAGAATTTCCTTTTTGGCGGCCGTTGATGAAACGCTGGGGAATCATTTGTATCAATCTTTGAGAAAGGTTTCCCTACTGAGGGGATGAGTCAACCCCCCATTACCTGCGTAATCGGATTAAGAAGCCGTATCCTGCGGTTAGGGCTCACCCCAACGAAAACGTTCCATCAAAAGGCTGTGGGACGGTAGTTTTTATCATTTAAGGAGACAGAAAATAGGATATCCTCCCGAGAAAGATACTATAAGGGCTTAAAGAATTTTCGAAACCTGAATGGTTTGAACAAACTATTTTGTTTGTTAAAATGCTAAATCTTACTCTTTTACAAGGACGAACTGCCATAAGAAAGATGACCTTGTTGGTTAAAAATGGATTGAGGTTTTCAAGGTTGGTATGTTTGTTTTACTGAGCCTGAGTTCTTACGAGTCGTGACGAAAGATGACATAGTGGATCTAATAGGGTATCTTTCCGCTGAAATTGCATTTTTTTTTACTATGTTTATACTTGTTAGTAAGTTTGACTTAAGGATCTCTTCTAAAAATAAATAGTACCGAATATTTTAATCAGCATGAAATAGCACGTAAGATTCATTATCCATTTTTCTATTGCTGATGCCATTTTGTATTTATGCATCTGTGCTTGTTACAAGGTTTTAGTTGAAGATATCATCTAAAAATAAATATTATAGACATTGACATCTATTATATAATAATACTTGAAAAATTCCTTACCTGAATGTAATGACAATCCTAAATATGCCAGTAAACATTTTAATTTCCCACTCTTAAAGTCAACGTGCATTTAAAAATAGGAATAAAAGTATGCTGAAATTGCGTATTATATATATATTGTATTCAATATAGGATGATCCAAAAGGTCATTAACAAACTTTAAAAATTGGTACGGTGAAAATTTCCGACTTAGCAGCTGACTAGGACCCCAGCTAAAGGGGCGTTTCTAGTAGGTCAATTAAAATAATGATTGTCTTTAACCTGTTGCTAAATAAATGAATTAATAAATTTGTAAAAATAATATACATTTTCTAAATTATTAAATATTAGTATAATAATACTTTATCATATATAAGTCATTATTTACCTCTCTGCTCTTTATGTTCATTCTATTATTATAATATTTATAAATAATATATTTATATTTATTGTCTGCTTAAATAATATTGTATCCAAATGTAGTTGTCACTCAACCACGAATCATAATAAGTAAACAAATAATAACATATGCATTTTCACAAAGTTAATGAAATTAAAGATTAAAGCAGAATGAATCATGTTACTTTAAGATAAAAATGGGTTGAAATGTGGAATTAAATTCATTAATTTATCAAAAAGAATCCCTCATGATGCGCAGTGCCTCGGACGCATTTTCTCTAATTCAGCTACTGGGTCAGGCATACAGAAACTAAGCATTTATACAATAGAACGTGGGATCGGAAACGCAAGAGAGGGTACTGCATCAAATTCTTCGCTATTGAATAAGATAAAAGAAACGAATATATCCAAGAAAAATTGATACATATTTAGTGGTATATAAATTCATAATTGCATAAAGACTTAGTTTTATGAATAAACACTTTTTAAGTCGAACGCAGTATGACAGTTACCATAGTGACAAATATGTTCGAAGTTTTAAAATGAGTATTCAAAGGATTTGTCCTCGGAAATGTCACATACTTTCCATATTATTTATTCATGCTACTAGAGTTTTGTGCCGTTTAAATTAGTACCCTGACAAATCTATGTGTACAATTTTCTTATGCTTAATTCATTAACAAAGAGGTAAGAGCTCTCTTTGCGCTTTTGATTCCATTTTCTACTGCAAAAATGACTTATTTCTGTATGATAACGTAACTTTAAATTTTATAAATGACCTTTTCAGGGCAGTTTGTTATACTGTATAAAAATTTACTTTAAAAAAATTTCAAAGAAAAATTAAAAAATAAAATATTAATAATTAATGCACATCAAGATATATCTAATGTTTAAAAAATATATTAATTATGATAAATATGCTTGCATCTGTAGTTGTTGAATGTTTAAATTTATTCTAGCGCCAAAATATGCCAATTCAACAAAATTAAGCGTGTCTTGTAATTAGTTTAAATTTCTCCATTAACTGCAACCATCAGATTAGTTTCCTCCGTTTTGGATCGTGTTCAGTTTAATATGCGTAATTTTTAAATTTTCATCTTAAAGAAATCATGACTGTATCTTAAATTCGCTTTCTTTTATTAATGTAATTGACATGGTGCAATTCCTTATTACTGGACAAATGTAATATGTTTTTCAAAATTTCATCCGCTATTCGTGGAATTCAAATCAATGTATCTCTTCCATTTTTATTCTACATCAACGATTATTAATTCCATGATGCTTATTTGTTTTATACTAAAATTTTCATTTTTAACTTCGAGAGTCATTGAAATAGAGGTTCATAAATATCCCCCCCCCTCTTTAAAATTTGGAGCAATCCAGTGTGTTTTTTCCCCCCATTTTCTGAAGGCACCAAAAGACAATTAATACTTTTAAAATATGCTCATTTATAAGTGATTTAAGTAATATAATTTTTTACTACAATTTTTTTTTACTTTTTTAGTTTGTAATTTATAATGAATTATAATAAATATTTTGAAACTTCGAAAAAAAATTTCTGAGATTCGCTACATAATCCTTCGTATGGAATTCAGATTTAATTAAATTTAAGAGATTAAGGCGTGCGTGCGTACACACTTGAAGTTTTTTTTAAATTTTAACTTTAAAAATCCAATTTTTTCGCAATAGATCTGTAATATATGTCTAAGCTCATTTCTATGAGAAAAAACCATATTACACAATTAATTAATTAATATTTAATGAGCTAATTAGCATATACTTTTTGATATCTTAAATTCTAATTGGTACAAACACACAATTTTAATTGGAAATTATGCCTAATATTAGTCTTCATGTTGCCTGCCTCAATCAAGTTATAAAAATATATAATTTTTACAATTTTTTCATTAATGATGAGTAGAAAAAGTGAGATTTTTTCTATAATTTTAACTTTTAAACAGCTATTAACAATTTATTTCTATAAATATAACTTTGATTGAGGCACAAAACATTGTTTCATACAGATTATTTTGATATATAAATAATTGTATTTGGTTAATTTCTTGTTGAGTTATGATTGTTTGAATGAAGCAATATAGTGGGAAAATAATATTCTTCAGAAAATGAGTTTAAAGTTTTGAATGTATGTTTTCATCATAATATATTTAAAAAAATGCCAAAAAATTGCTATTTAGAACATTAAAAACATTCTGAAGAGGAGCTCACCCCTTCTTTTTCAATTATTTTATCTTCTTTTTTTTGTTTGATGCCACGTAAACATTTTCTTCTCTGCTTCTGCAGTGGTGTTGACTGTCGCAAACTTCCAGATATTCTTAGTTTGTCTCTGTTGACTATGCATTCCACCATGAAATATCCTGGAATGATACTCATCCGTTTCATAATCTCCAATTCTGGTTTATAACCACTGTTTAAGTGCAGAACTATATCTAAAACTGAAAGTTTCAGAACATCGATACTTGAAAATTTAGTTTTTTGGCACCGTTCCCAAATGAGGGAATGGAGGCATTCGTTGGTGTTTTGCGTTTTGCCATGAAGACACTTTTCTAGCATTTCTGCAGAAGTTAATCTTGAATAAATTAGTTTGATGTATTTTAGCATCTTCAATGGCAATCCTCCTTTATGTTTATATGAATTTTGCCTCCCATGAGCCGTTGCACGTTGAAATGAGCACCAGCTGTCACTACTTTTTGGACATTTAGTATCCAGCGGATGAGTATCCTGAGCACTAAGGTGGTAAAATGGGCTCCAAATTGCATCTGACATTGCCTTTAAGGAGCCAGTGTTATTACGCAATGCAAGACCAAAATAATTTTGCATTCTATTTATTTTAGCATCTGTCAACTTCCCTTTTCCTCCTATTCCTTTGATTGTTTAGTTTTCTCAAAGCAGTTACAAGCCTTTTTTGGTAACGCCCAACGCATTGTTTCTTATTAATACTTTTACCACAATATGGGTCAAGCTCACACACTGCTTTATAGCTTTTACTGTCACCATCTCCATAAAATTCTCTATACTGTAGTCCCCTTGTCTCCACTGACCGCTGAAAACTTCCTGCACATATGGGTTCCATGTTATTTGATGAGCCGTGATAATTAATGCAGCAAATATGGTCAGCTTTCCACAATTAATATTCAACCGAAGATTTATCTTTTTTATTCCATTTGTGCGACAGCCAATACAATCTTTTGACAAAACTTCGACATCAAGGACTTCCTCTGTATCGACAGAAAGAGCTGTCACAACTCCATTTAATGAGGAGTAGCCTCGTTTGCCAGGTTCCATCAACAGACACTCCGCATTCAGATGTTTCATTTAGTCTAACACGATAGGCAGCCAAATGCATAGTTTCTTCAGCAAGTGGTTTTACAACACGCAGCAAAGCTTTCATGTGTTTATTATATGGAACAGGTTTTGGTGGAGGAGGCATATTCATAACAGTCATGAATTGGCTTACTTCTTTATGACCACAACCTATTTGCCTCATGGCATACACTACACGTCAGTTTATTTCATAAAACTGACCATGTTTTTTTGAAGTGTATGAATCACTAATGAAATCACAGCTGTGGCATACAAGATTTAATTCAACACATCATCCCATTTTCTTGGTAGTACTGCTTTGAACATACAATGTTTTTTCACAACACTTAGGACAGTATAAAAAAGAAAATTGTTGGTTGATGCAGTCAATTTCTATAAAAAAACACTCTTTTTGCATCATTAATTCCTGCATTATCAGAAATATTCCCTAATTTCGTTTTCGAAACAGATGATATTTCTGATAAATTTTCAGAATCGAGAGACTCTTTTCTTTTTGTATGTTGATTAGCAGTAAACTTTTTTTCCTTCGAACGCTTATTAAGACTTGCAGAACCCATTTTATATCGTAAGAATAGCGAAAAACTATCACAAGCACGAAGAAAAAGCACACGTAAATACACTTTCAAAAATTAAACAAAATTCGCGTAATCCAGTTAAATTTACAGTTAAATTTCGTTGCCAAGAAGGAATGAAGTAAAACATATTTTAAATAAAATAATTCTTTAAAAAAGGCATAAAATTTCAAGTAAAATTTATGATAATTTTTTTGTTTACATCTGGTTTAGAAACCGAAACTAAATTTTTTTGTGAAAGTACCTTAAGAAGAACCCTTATAACTCGAGAAATATTCCGAATATTGACAACATCTTGGTATCATTTGAAAGCTAAAGGATCAGAGGACATTTTGAGGCAATAAAAAAAATATTCGATATTTTGAACGATTTTCGTAGTTTCAAGTGTGTACATACACCTTAATTGATAAATAATCAAAAATAATAAAATAGTGAATTTAAATTAAACCCATAAATATACAGAATTTCAAAATTTTAGCAGGATAAAAAGTGAATAAAAATTTAATTATAAAATACCATATTTAAAAACAGGAAATAAGTCAATTCGAAGAAAAGTGTATAAAAATAATGAAAATTTTATTTCTTCAAACAACTTATATTCTCTATTTTATTTTCTTAGCTATTTTTTTTCTGAGAAAAAAAGAAAATTGTTTACCGAATTGTTGCTCTCATCTCATTGAATTCATCGAAAAATTGCTCTCGTAAGAGACTATATTTTAGAGAGCAACTTTATTTAATTCAAAAAATATCTTACTTTATCTAAATATAAAAAAATAGTGAGCTTAGAGTGAAATCTTCGACCAAAATTACAGATAGTTGTAGGTTGAATGATCGAATTTCTAATATTCTATTCCACAAAAACTATTTAATGGAGGTAAAATAATTTAAATTTAGCAATAAATAGAAATTATCAAACCTTTCGTAATATTAATATGACACTAGCTTCATACAATAGTTCATGAAATGGGCACTTTGTGTTAAATGGTGTCTCCAATAATTACTTTGAATAAATACCACAAAAAATTCAATGGTTCGGAATAAACTATTGTTCTCTATCTCTTATGGGAAAAATTTGAACTTCAGTTCTAGAACCTTGAATATCTTGTTTTTTGTTAACCGGCTGATCAAACAACTAATTTAATCCATTTATTTTCTGTCGTGAATGAAACGAATTTTCGAAATCCTAGTCGTGATGCTTGTAAATTGGAAATTCACTTGCTAAAATATTTACTCAACTTATTGTTTACGAAATTTTTTATCCTATATAAATGTTTTTTATTATAATATTGTTGAAAGGCCCCTCGATTTGAGCAGCCGAACTATACCGAAAAAAAAGTTGTTTTTTTCCTATTTTGAGTTGGTATTTCTTTATAATAACATTTTATTACTGCAGATTTTGTAATCGTAATTATTTTGCTATTATGTTATTTAGTATTAAGTATAATAGAATTTCTATTTAATAATATCGCAACGTTCTGCTTAAAATATCATCATAAAGAAAATTCATTGAATAGAAATTTGTTAATCAAACATTAAAGGAAGAAAAAAGCAAAAAAAAAGCTGAAACTTGCCTATCCCCCTTATTTATATTCATAAATATCTTTAACGGCGAAAAGTAATTCTGTTTCGTACAACTGTAATATAAATAATAGGTTTTTCATTAAAATTTTCACACATTAATATTCACAAAATGATATTAACATTTCTACTAAAAAACATATTTAGTAGCCTCTAAATCTATTTTCATCACTCATTTTTTATCTACACTTTGTAATTTGCAATTATCATATTCCACAGGATATTCTGTAACCACAATATGTTTATTAACATAGAAAAAACTGGACAGCTCTTACCTTCTTCAAATGTACCCATGTTTTTAAAACGCTTCAGTTTTTCTTTTCTACTGATTTCGTTGGAAATTCCATAAATATAAAGTCGAGAAATATTAAAAAAATAATCAAAAAAATAGCGTTATATAGAAATTATCTTTCGTTATATAATGAAGAAAAACACGTAAATGTCGCTAAAAATCAAGGCTCTGCTGCTCATTGAATGATTACTCTATAGTTTTTAAGATAAAAAGCCATAAAAAAGTAAAATGTATTAAAGTAATATTTTAGACCTATTTCGTAAAAGATCAAATGTGATAGCTTTCCGATAATTTTAAAGTTTTAATGAAAATTTGATAGTTATGGATATTTAAAGTGTTACTGATTGGTTCCAATAACAAAGGGCTCTCACATTCGTTTGTAATATTTGTGTATTATCCGAATTGAGCTTAGTATGCTTTATCCTCCCTTGACTGAGATATTCCTTTCCGAAACAACTCCACGGCATTAAATCTTTTTCACATTTGTTAATTCTTGCTATAGCTTCACCAAAAACTTGCATGCATTTCAAAACAGGATATTTTGACGTATATAATAATTTTAATTTCTAAATTTGTTATAATATGGTTATATTTTTAGATTGGTATGCTTTCTAAAATTTCTTGATGGAAAACTCGTACGAACTTAATGTAATGCACCGTAAAATAAACCATGTGATTCAGTGTTCCATTGTGCATAGTTACAATTTAAATAATATGTACCCACAAAGAAAGATTTTTCACAATTTTAATTAGATAGTTAATTGATTAAAAATTTATCGAAATTTTGGGGGAGGGGTGGGGTCCTTAATAATTTTGGAGCTATTATCGCTCAGAAACATTTTTATATCACTTAACATTTTCAAAGATTACTCTTTCGATGATATTTATATTATTTTCGTTCAACTTTTTTTTAATTTCAATAAATTTTTCTAAGAACATTTGTATCAATGAATTTTACAGTCGCAATGAAATTCAAACCAATAATCATTATTTCATTAAATTCCAAACAAATGTATTTTTTATCATGGTGAAGTTCATAATAAAAAAAAACTTTCTTTGGGAATTAATTGCGACTCGGAATTTTTACTTACATTATCATTAACTCACTAATGTGTATTCACTGGCATTTTTTTCTGCAAACAATCATTACCCATAGAATACAACATTGATATATTCTAGATAGTTGAAGTTAAGGTATAAGAATAAAGTCTAAAATATTAACATTCTAAGAAATTTTAAACAAGTTCGAATTTAAGTTTTTTTGAAGTTTTTGTTCTTTATCATGATGTTTCTGAAAGTTGCCAAATTACAATGGTTTCCGCATATCCTTTTGATACGCATACAATATATTCGTATTCTACAAATATATTGTACAGAAAATAAAATTCATTCTATTTAAAATTAGAAAATGTGTCCGCGTTGATGCTCTGTTATTCTGTTAGCAATATTTCGGATATGATTGTCGCTGAATAACTTACGAAAATGATAGTAAAAAACTCACTTACATAATCAATATGAAAAATGAATGTATATATATATATATATATATATATATATATATATATATATATATATATAATATGTTTGCTACATAATTTAGTTGTAAATTTATAGTATCATTAAAAAAAATTTCTTGAAATGGAATCCAGAATGTTCGCGAACGCGCAAAATTAATCACTGAAATCGATTTGAAATAGTGATCTACTAACAGAAAAAAATGCAATGCCTGGTACTAAAAATTCCGAATATAATGTTGAGAAAGAATTCTTCATCTCATTTACCTTTGCTATAAAGCAGCATAAAAGAATGTATATAAAGTTTGAAGTTAAAGATCTCCTAACTGACATTTTTTCATGTTTAACTTTATTCACATCGGATAAATCTATCAATGTAAACATATAAAAACTGCTCAGTTGCTTGACTCCAAAGCGGAAGCAGGATTTCTTATCCAATAATAACGCAAACTAAAAGGATGGAGATATTTTTAACTTCACTCAGTATTACAGGATTGCGGTGGACGATTATATATGCTGATGCTTAAATATTTTAGCATTAAAAACAAATTTTGACAATTTTTGTTCATATTTCCAGGTTCTAGGCAATGATCATCGTTCGTCGGATGTGGAGAAATTGCTATTTGTTAATCATACGGAATGTGAATGCAAGCCGAAACGGAGCCTGGAAATTTCAACAACCACTGCTTCCACGATAGCCACTGAAGAAACGCCAAAAGAGGTGGTTGACCAATATCCACAAGGCGATCAAAAATATGCAAAGTGAGTGAAAAATGATCATATATTCCTTCATTGTGATAATTATCAACAACAACATATAGCGACATTGCTTACAAATTGACACCTAAGCAATGAATTGCTCCTGCAATTTTTTTATCAGTCTTTTTGGAATTAATGTTAAAATTAATATGGATAGATATAATTTGGAATTGTGGATAAAAAACTGTATGGAACATTAAACTATGTGTAACTGATATGCCTCATAAGTTCGTTAAAGATTAATTTATCTCCATAAATTTTAATATCTTTTCCAATTTTTAACTTAAAGTAGGTGCCTACTTTAAAAAATCGTTTTTTTTTCAAGAATATCAAGTACTTTTTAATTTAATACTTTTAATTCTCTAACAGTTTTTTTTCACGAAACCGTATAAATTTTGTTTCTAAGCTTATTTTTTGAGAAGTTATGTTGATTTTTATATTTGTATACTACATGTTTTAATTCTATTTTACATCTTCAAATGCGATTTTCTCAAATTCTAAATTTTTGCAAGGGTTTGGGAAAATGTTATTGAGTTTTACATCTCATGTTGCATCTAGAGAAGTGTGATATATTTCATGCATATAACATTTTTGATTAATATCACCTTTTGTACTATATTTTCAAGATGGGAATTTGAATTGATGATGAAAAATAATGGGTTAATTATTAAACTTTCGTAGTTTTTTTATTGCGCAGACACATCAGCGAATGAAAATTAAGTCATCAAAAAGCTATCGGAATGCTCACACTACAGTTAAACATACAATATCCTTGAACAAATATAAAGTAATCAAGGGTTGGATCTTTGCAGGTGCAGGTCGTGTCCCTCCCCTTTTTGCATCCGAGAACTTGAAGATGGAAGATGTAGTTGCGATTGCTTCGACCGTCATAGGCCTTGCATTAGGATAAAGCGAGGAAGAGATGCCTTGCCAGATGCCGAAAGAAGGTGGGTTGTGCTTTTTTTTTTATCATTATCTTATCTGGATGCATTTGGGCATTTTGTTTTCCTGTAGATATGCATTTTTTTTACTTGCATGATCATCAATCATTCTCCAGGACATGAACGTGAAAATTCAAATTTCTTGATCATATTATCTAACTGATATAATATTAATAAAGTGACTATAAGGAGATAACATAATATTTACTCGTAAGATAGAAAGATTGTCCAGGACATGATTGTGTTTTTATGAATCGTTTATGAAGCAAAAGCAATCCAGATAAAGTAATACGAACTGTTCTAGCACATTATATTTGATTAAACAGCGTTTCAGGTTAGCACAAATTTGGATCTGTTGGAATTTTGAGTAATATCTGTTCGTTGGAAGTTCTTTAGTACGGCTGTTCGAATATAAGTTAACACGTTAATTACAAAACGAACATAGCTAGATAAATAAGATTCGGTACACAGATTTAATATCTATAGCGTAGAAACCTGTAAAGGTTTGAGCCAAATCTAACAACGAGTTGACTGTCTGTGAGTCTTTCTAAAACATATAAACGCGATAATTAAAAAATTCAATAACTTAAAGATATCAAATTTGAATTTGTGACTACAAGTGCAATTTTGTATCAAATCTTTGTTCCAATCTGTCGATAAAAACGTGTCTAAAGCACAAATTTGATTTTTGGATACTATTAACGGAATGCCAGATTAATAACCAGAAACTCGCCAATGGTGACACGATAGACTCAGTAAAATGGTAAATTGACGCCAAAAGTTAATATTTATTAAATGTTGTACGGTAGTGCCATGCAAGGAGTTCGCTGCCATGACAAATTTATTAGAGAGAATGCGAGAAAAGTTTGGGATGACCATTCCCGCAGGTTCTTGTTATTAAGGCTACATATATGATTCAAAGTAAGCTATTTGCAGAAATCCAGTTAAACATTGTTTAGATTTTTTTTTGTTCATTGTTTGCTATTCCGGATTAAATATGCTTTTGATTCGACTTATCTGCTGTATCATTAATAAAGTTGATGCGTGTACTAACAGAACGTGTTTCCGCCAAAATTGAATCCGTCTGAGGATTGATGACATAGCTGCTACTTTATCATTTTTCTAACTCCCCCCCCAACTTTTGCTCAGTTCTATATCAAATTGTATCAAAATATAAAAGCGAAATAAAGAGTTTTCTCTTATTATTAATCGCTACTACAAATGTGTTTTATTCCAGTTTTCGACAATAGTTACAGAAAATAGCATCACCTGTTTCTAATTTTATTAAATTACAAAAATGAAAATTTAATTTTTTTAATGATTTTTTGGCACTCCATGAATTACGTGTAATATTTTCTGGAAATGAATAGACAAATGAACGAATATATATGTGAACTGAATTAGATTTAAGAAACGATCACATCGCTAAGTGTGAAAAATTCACCAATTGTTAGATCTAAATCGTTTTAAATCTAATACTAATGAAGGCGAGTTAACGTTTTTAAGTATTTGGTGGCCTAAGTGAGCTTTTAAAATTCAGTTTTTATGTGTATTTGTATGGGGACTTAACCAGTGGGAGTGGTCAACCCCAAACCTTCTTGCATATTCTCTTATGAAGATGCTATCCCAGAAAGCGCTTTGTATGGCATTGCCGTACAATAGTTGTGAAATATTAACTTTTGCCTTTAACATTTTTACTGACTCTTTCGTGTGATTTTTAGAGAATTGTATAGCACTTAATTTCTGACATTAATAGTACTTAAAAATCGATTACACTGCGTAAAAAAAGTAGGACAGTGTCTTTTTGCCAATTAATATTTCTTATTTTCTCCTAACTATCAGATATTTATGCAGATTTAGTTTAATGACCCTTGTTTTCATTTTAGGCAAAAAGTTAAACATCTACCACTAATATTATTAAGAAAATTAGTATATATAATTTCCGATGCGTAAAAAAAGTAGGACACTTGCTAATATATTGAATTTAATGAGTTGTTCTTTATTTAAATAGTGATTTTGTACTTTGTTTATCCTTTTCTGTCAAAAAAATCTAATTTGTTTAAAAGTTACGTTGTTTCTCCGTTATCAGAAATGCCTAAAGGGAATACCTTTGAACGATTTGGAAAAATTTCAAATTTCCGCATATCAAAATGATGATAAAGGTGTCAGAGAGATTGCTCGATTGTTGCAGGTGAGCCCCAATACAGTTTCAAACTTTATTAGATATCCTTATAAAAATGGAAATAAAAAGAAGACTGGTAGACCGAAGAAGTTAACACCACGTGATGAAAGAAACCTTGCTCGTGTGCTGAAGAAGAACAAAAGAAGTTTTTCAAAGGCAAAAAATCAAGCAGGACTTAATCATGTGACGAAACAAACAGTTTACAACTATAATAAAAGATCTAAAAAATTCATTTTCAAAAAACGGAAACATCATCCTAAGTGGAAACAAGCTCACATTGATAACCGTTTAGCGTGGGCTAAGGAGCACATGTCCTGGACTACAGAATAGACTTCTGTGATATTCTTCGACGAAAAGAAATTTAACTTAGACGGTACAGACGGATATCAGCACTACTGGCATTGTCAGGGGACTGAAGGCGAATTCTATTCAACACGACAAATGGGAGGAGGGAGTTTAATGGTTTGGTTGGCTGTTGGATACGGAGGAAGGACAAGTCTGGTTTTCTTAAAGGCAAAAACATACAGACTACATACAAGTGCTGAATTCCAAGCTTCTTCCTTATGCCTGTGACATGGCGGGGGGGGGGTGAAGAGGGGAAGTTTCAGCAAGACGGAGCTTCCATTCACACCTCGACTGGAGTCAAAATTTGGTTCTTAACAAATAATGTGGATGTTTTACCATGGCCAGCCAAAAGTCCTGACCTTAATATAGTGGAAAACATCTGGGCAATGCTAGTTCGTCGAGTTTATGCTGATGGAAGGCAATTTGATTCGCAAACTCAGCTTCGAGAAGCATTGAATGACTCGTGGGAAAATTTTTGTCAAACTGAAATTCAAACTCTATACAATTCACTTCCAAACAGAATATTTGAAGTTATAAAGGCCAATGGGAAAACCATTCCTTATTAAAGTCACTACTTTTTCATTCATTATAATGCTGCCCTTCTACTTTTTTTACAAAGTTTCAAAAAAGAGAAACTATTTTTGTTGCCATTAATATTTTATGTTTTAACATCATAATTCTGATGTTAAAATTGTATTTTTGAAATATTTGTTAAATGTTTCTAATAAAAAATTTTAGTAAAAATAAAATATTTTTCGGTTATTGTTACAAAATCAAGTGTCCTTCTACTTTTTTTACGCAGTGTAATAGTACTTAAAAATCGATTTTGCATTTTAAATACGTTTTTTCCAAAACAATTGAAACCAAAACTTGACACAAAATGACACTTGTTGCCGAAAAATTCCATACCAAATTTGCGTTGGAATCTTTTCGTTGTTGGAATCAGTTTACTCATTTTAGTTTCGAGTTATCGCAATATTATGTATTTCTCAAAATTACAGACCGAAAGATAGTGAACCCCTTGTTGGATTTGGCTCAAAATTTGTAAGTAATATTATAGATGTTAAGTCTGTGTATCGAGTTTAATGTCATTAGCCTGTTAAATTATATTCGAACAACCAGACAGATTTTCTCTGAACTGATTTTGTTCAAAATTTATTAAAAATCGACAAATTCGATGTAAAGACTATATAACAAAATTCATCCATCTAAGTCAAAGTATTTCTGAGTTATCTTTGTCACAGACTGGCAGACATTTCCAAAATTGTGGTTCTCGAACTCAGGAAAGTCTAAAACGTGGAGATTCATCAAAATATCGCGTTCGAATTTTTGACGACTATAATTCTTCTCTATATTTAGTATACAAGAAAATAAAAAAAAAGAGCATAAGTTATTTATGACACTATTCTTTTTGTACTAACCGCAACTGAATTTCAATTATTTTTCTACAAGGATTTTTTTATTATTTATTACAATAACCTGAAATGACTACGCTGTGAAAATTGTAAAAAAATGATTCATGTAATTTGTTTCCATGCATTGTAATGAGTCTCGAGTACTTCAATTTTAATGCTTATGCATTTATATGATGTGTGTTAACATCGTAATTGTCACGGAGGCGTTGGCGGTTATCTAAAAATAACAGGCTTTAAAAGTTTTAGTATATTCGGGGCGTGTCTTGTGAAGTTTGAAAGGTTAATTGAAGTTAAGATATATAAGTTATTATTTAATAGTGTTAATTTCCTTTGTTACCGGCGTGAAATCTTTTAAAAAAATGTTTTTGTTTTGTTCTTTTTTTTTTTTTTTTTTTTTGAAAATGAATACTAATATTTAAAAATAGACTCTTAAATCATAATCAGTTTAATTAGATTCATTTTTATCATCGAAATTTGTTTAATGGCTTCTCTTTTTCTTCTTCTTCTTGTTTTTTTCTATCAAGCATAGCTTGTGCGTAACGTATTTTCAATTATGAGTTTAGATGGGAAATCTTTTATCCTTTGAACGCCAAAAACTAATAATATTTGTAGCTACACGAAAGTTGCTGAAAACTGTCAAATTATTGAATTAGTTTAAAATATCTGAACACAGCTAATTTTAATAAAGTTCTTCAACAAAAGTCTTCTTATAATTTCGAACTTATAAGAACTTCAGAAGAAAACTTTTGAACTTTATAAATAAACTTTGACAAATTCTCAGACAAAATGCTCCGGACCGCTGGACTGAATCCATGAGCCTAGTTGCCAAATAATAAATTTGTAAAGGTTGCAAATTCTGTGAACAATGACATGCGATCGTACTAATATTTTGTCAAGTATATATTTGATCGGATTCCTATATGTTCATTATTTTCACTTTAGTGTTACTGTATTTAAAAACAACAAATATGAGATTAAATCTTCTGTAAAAACATGAAACAATCAGTCATGAGTCATAATAAATAAATAAAAACAAATACAATTTCATAAATTGCTAATTACATTTTTATAAAGTTATTAATGATAATAATCTAAAATTAGCATTAAGCATGCGAATTAAATTAAAAATGTTAAAATGTGAAATTAAATTAACTAAAAATTAAATAAATAAAAGTATTACTAAAGTAAAAGTTAAAAATATACAGTTTCATGAAGTTTCTAAATTTATTTCAATAAAGTTATTAATGTTAATAACTTAAAATAAATTAAATTAAAAATGTGTTGAAAATGTGGAATTAAATTGACCAAATATTGTATCCAGTATGCTCTGTCTGGGATCACAAAATGCCTAAACCGCCGCAACTCGCATCGATGCAACTAAATGAAATAAAAGAATGATTTCAGAGTTTGAATTGCAAGCTGTTGCTATTTTTTAGAAGAAAAAAAATTAAGAATCTGGTTAGATATAAGAGAGTATTTGGTTAATCTTGCTGATCCAAAGTGTCTAAATGTCAGCAGATTTTCCTCCATTATAAATAGGATAATTTTCTTATTACCTTATTCTCCAAACAGTTGTTTTTATTTAATTTGGAACAAGAATTTAGATTTCCTTTAATTCATTTCTATTTCCAACAGATGTGTCCTCGCAGGCAAATGCAATGTACCCGACTGTGACTACGGAATCTACGACCCTGAAAATGGACGTTGCCCTCGAAGACCTGATCATGAAACATTTAAAGGCATGGAACATGGCCGAAGACCTCTCCCAAACAGCAAAAATCCCAATCACAGGTGGTTATACTTCGAGCGAGATTAAAAGTCACAACATCAACTGTATATTGTATTAGGTACAAATTAGACTTCTTGGCGTATTCGAGCCAATACAGAGAAGAATGGAACTTTCTCAGAATTAGAGCTTTTATATTTTTGTTTAGAATGAAATCTAGGACAGGTCTTCAGTTCCTGTTGCCATCGAGAAAGAGCTTTTTTTTTCTTCGCAAAAACGTGTACATATTATATTTCTGCGAACCGATGAAGTCTGCATTTTTTTTTATTTGTATTACTTTACAACTACCAAACGTGCAGTTTTTGAGGATATACTTTGAACAGATTCAAAGAATTCAAAGAGATTTGGTGCTAGCTCTAATATATTCTTATTTATTTACTAGAGTTTTGTGCCTTTTTCTGTCTTCAAACGAAGAACTGACTTAAAGAAAAGACATTTTTTAGATATATAAAGCAAGATAGAAGTTTCTGTAAATTTCTTTTTAATGTTCAAATAAGTTTGATCATAGACACATTTTTGTATTTGTTTATGCTTATACGTTTTTGTTTAGCAAAGTATTCAACGAAATACTATGTTAATATTTTCTGATAAAATATGTGTTTATATAATCATATATCATCATTACGTGAAATTTTGTTTTAAGGAAAGTCTCAGTTATTTTCCTGTAAATTTGTTTTATCTTCCGTTGTATTGTAGACTTTTTTTCTGAAATTTATTTCATTTTCTTATTTTAGGTAGACTAGTTACATTAATAAAACGGATAACAAATAATAGGTCATATAGTATGAATTTAAGAATTATAAAAGCAATAAATTGTTAATTATTATGAAAGTCAATTTATGTATAAATGTGTTTATGCAGTGCTTTAAAAATGTTAATTAGATTGTTCAATGCTTTTTTAGAACTAAGAAATTTTGTTATTAAAAGAGAATGATAGAATAATAATGTAAGTATTTCTTAATAAATAATTGTTATTTTTTTCCTAATCTTTTCAGTAAAATGTATTATGAGTAAATGTATCAGTAAATGTATTTCAGTAAAATTATAAAAGAATGTATTGTGAATGATATTATCATGATGTTTTCATCAATTGTATTTTTTCTTTAAATTTATTTTTATCAAATAAATTTAATAATTTATAATTCAGATTTTACGTTAAAGACTTTTGAAAATTCTTAAAAAAAAATTTCATGAAGACTACTGAATTTTTTTAAGAATTTTTGTATCAAAATTATTCTAATTTTTCACGTTTTCACAAATTGGATATGAGGTATATTAGAAGAAGTAACACACAAAGAAATGTTTTAATGCCTCATTCTTTTTCTTTGAAAAAACTTTATTTTATGTTGTGGCTTGTAAGTAAAATTAAGTTTATATCATTGCTGGATATGAAGCTATGTATGTTCTGCATTGTTATATTTTTGTCGACGATAGAGCTGTTATCTCTAGATATGTGTTGCTAGAATTTTTCTACCCCTACATTCTATGGTCATTCACCGCCTCACTGCCAGATCTCAGGAGAGAACAATTCTGAAGAAACTTTTTTTTCCAATCAACTGCCATGACTAAAAAGTAGCTTTTCTGTCTGTAATGTGAATATTCATGTAATTAATAGTATCTTTTTTTGTTTTAAAATAAAATAGAAATTGCTTTTTAACCAGTCCAGAATTGTATTTTTTCCCTACATTTTCTGTTTAAAAATATTTTCAGTTTTAGCGGATTTTAAAGCGTTGCTGTCAATTCATGTTCTTCCAAAAACGAGAGATGATGTTCGATTATAAGATAGAATCTATTCGAATTTTTCTTCAAGTTGACGTATAGATTTACGGTAAATTTCTCTTGTTTGAAAGAGAACATAGAAAAATTATTGTAACCTGCCTTTCGATTTTCAAGGATCCTCTTGTTTGAGGAATCTCTGAGTCTGAAAACACATTTATGGGATTATGTCCATCTCTTTTTATGGAAATACAATAATTCAAAAACGTTATGAGTTAAAGAGATGAAAATGTCTTATTGTCTTCACAGAAAAGTTTTTAATGAAATCCTTTCACAAGAGTGTGTCCATCAATTCACAGAAGTCAAATGAAATTCTTTCACAAGAGTGTGTTCATCAATTCACAGGAATCAAATGAAATCCTTTCACAAGAGTGTGTCCATCAATTCACAGGAGTTAAATGAAATACTTTCACAAGAGTGTGTCCATCAATTCACAGTAGTCAAATGAAATCCTTTCACAAGAGTGTGTCCATCAATTCACAGTAGTCAAATGAAATCCTTTCACAAGAATTTGTCCATTTGTATTATATCCTAGGGCAAGTAAACACCTAATCTATAAAATGTAAGAAGCTAGATAAATAAAATTTGGTTCACAATTTTTAAATTTAAGGTGTAATTCTGTATCAATTTTGAACCAATTCAGGCAACATCTGCAGATTCGCATGTTTGTACATGAAATAAATCAAAAACTCAATAATTTAAATTAATGGGATTTCGTATGTTATATTCGTATTAAAATTGTAGTTCTGCGTCAAATTTTGATGTAAATAGGTAGACAAAAAAAGCTTCCAAAATGTATATTTAGTTTTCTTTACTATACTATGAAATGTTAAATGTTCAAGTACGGGACTGAAAATAAAAATCTGTGCAGTCGTGACTTTCATGGCTTTGCTCAAAGTCCAATATTTGTTTGGAGGGGGCGATAACGCGTTTGTTTAGGAGTGTGTGGGAAAGTTTCAGGGAGACCACAACTGCTGATTATTTTGAAGTCATTTCATTAAGAATTAATTTCCCACTTCGGATAAAACCAAAAATATTTCGAACAGTTTTGAAAAGCCGAATTCAATTGCTATGTTCTTTTGCAACTATGTAAAATTTTAAGGTAAAACACATAATTTAATTATTGTTTATTATTTCAATTGAAAATTACGTTTATTAAATGCAAAGAACAAAAAAAGGAGTTTTTGGCAGAAACGTCTGAGTTATGAAAAGAATTATGGTTCTCTTTCAAAAATTTGAAGTACTATAATTTTTAATTTCTAAAATCTGCTGTATATTTGTAAAAACTGAGACGCGTTGTTTGACGCGTATGCACGTCAATAAAATGCATGTCAATCTTTATTTTGGCGCAATCGATGCGTAATTTTTGTATCTAATAAAAATGAAATCTTATTTGCTTTAGTATACGATTCTTTGCCAATTTACTATGCAACCATTTATAATACTTCGACGTGTATATGCGTTATCGCTTGACTTTAAAAAGTGGTACCAGAAGGATTTAAAAAATAAATTCCGCATTTAATTGATTAAAAAATGTTTCTATATAATCAGGAGTAGATTTTGTATTAGGCAACTGCTTAATCCCAACATAAGGCACAGTTGTCAAGGCCGACTTATAAAAAATACAAATCCTATTATAAAATATTAAGATAATATTTAGATTTTTTTAAAGTATAACTGATTAGATCCATATCTGTTTCATTAAATTCATTCCACTACAACAGTGTTTATTAACACTGAGAGTCTTTTTTAATATTATTATATATAAACATATTTATTGCTATCTCACGATCTATGTTTCACGAAGTTAATGAAATGAAAAATTAAAATTAATTAATTGCAAGCTGATCAATTTTTAAACTATTGAAATGTGAAAATAAATAATGATGATTTTATTAAAAGATAGACCTTACAATATGCACTCCTTAGAGCCATGATCTATCTCACCCACCCCCCTCACTATATATAGTAATTTACATTCACGTGCTGATGAATTTAATTTATACATAATGAAAATACATTATTTAGTCTTAAATTTTATTCTATTTCATAAAAGTTTCACAGTATCTCAAATGCTTACTATCCTTATAAATTGTTAGAATTGCTTAATTTGTCGATTTCAGGGGAGAGTCTCGGAGTTCTTGAACTCAAAGTTCTTAACCTCCGAACATAACAGATAAATGGAGTAATAGAACGGCAATGAGATTACTTAGTGAATGGTTTTTCTTAGATAATTAAAAGTATTACTTAGAAGAATTACTTATTACTAATATATCGGGGGAAAAATAAAAGGAAGGCAGATTTTACATGAATGTTGTATTAGATTTTAATTTTCCTATTCTGTGAGTACATCAAAAAATGAAATCTGAAAAGACCCTTTTTTGAAAGAATCTGTCTGTAGCCATTCTGCTCCTTAATTCAGTTCTGATGTGTCCTTTGTTTTTGTTTAAGATTTTATATTGTAGCTTAAATAAGTCTTTATCTCAAGGATGCATAACTTTTTCCAATTGCTTATTCACCTCGACCCCTGTCAGTGGTCAATGGCTAGCTTGATGTATAAGAATAATTCTTGATTGAAATACAGACTAGAAGATGCGCCTGTCTAGACAGACTGTTATCTTGTTAACAATATCTCAGATCTGACTGTCATAGATAAACTAACAAAAACTGTAGTAGAAAATCTCATGAGAGCTAACATGTTTTATTTCCTGCACAATTTATAACAACATTATAAATTTTGTTTCCTTGTTATAAGATCTTCTCCTAAATAAGAACTAATTAAAATAGGATTAAGGCAAATAATGATCCACTAGCAGAAAAAAATACAATTCAAAATACAAAAGAAAACAATTAATATAAAATATTAAAAATAACCTCCAATATGGTGCTAGAAGTGAGAATATAAATCTTCAAAAATATAAAATAATAAAAATAGCAGGTCTCAGCTCCATTACTATTTTTTCATGTTTCAGATTATTTTTTCGCACATCGATATATCTGTAACTTTAAACAGAAAAAAAATCTGTCACAATTACTAGATAACAAAATACATTTGGGATTTTATATCTTATAATGGAACAGACCGAAATGGCAGGGATATTTTTAATTCCGCTCAACAATATAGAATGCGGGAAACATTTTTATATATTTATACAAATTGGTGATATAATGAAAAAGTGTATTCAAATGTCAATATATTTACAATTAAATAGAAAAAGTATCTTGTATAAAACAAACACTTTGTGAAGGTTTATAATTTCTTAAAAAAAATCGATTTTCAAAATTTTTGATATCATATACTATATCCATACATGGCATAGCCAGACAAAGAACTCCAAATGGGAAAGAATACAAGAAACAAACCAATTTCCAAAAATGTGTAACGATTAGGAACAATGGTTCGTGTTTCTTTGAAATGTTTTGATGTCATGATATAAAAGAAATCAATCGAATTTTTAATAGTGAATATTATTTATTTTTTATATACTCTTCATTGCAATCTAACTAAAAGAAAACAGCTGCGATTTTTGTTGATTTTACTTTTCCGTGTATAGAGTAATCGAAGTGTTATAAAAATTAAAATTAATGAGTTTTGCTAAATTTCCGTGTTTTTAAATATAAACTTTAAAGCACATTTTTGAATTTATATCTGTCCCTCAGCGCAATAACTCAAACTAGTCGCCTATGGCGACCAACTTATTCGCCCAGATTATCGACTTTTTATCCTGTTAAATCATAAATATAGAATACATTTTTTTAAAATTTCGCCTTGTTATTTGATTCAACATTTAGCACCAATTAATAAATCTGAACATTTTTTCGATTGCCCTTAATCCTTTGACTACCAACTGGACATATATATCCCACTAACCTTTTAATAATCAGTTTAAATACTTCTAAGTAAATGTGGCTTTTTTTGGACGGGCGAAAATTCAATTCAAGGCGAAAAGCAAGTATTTCATTTTCCAAGTCCTCCAACATTATTATTTTCCCTTTACCAATACAATGTGAGAAATATTATAATTTATAATCTATTATCAGATTAACCAATTCTTATAATCTTTCAATTAATTTTCTGTTGAATATAGTTATGACTGATGCTCTTTGGTTCTATGAGCAGATAAATTACTTGTTATAGTTTATTAATTAATTCTTTAATTATATGCTCAGGGTATATGCTCTTATGATCTATGATCAGATTAATTAAATTGTCGGTATATATAGTTAAAATAATGTTTGTATCTATGATAAGATTATTTGAATTTTTTGATAAAAATTGTACGTTAATTGATAATTAGTTTTTATATAATATTATTTATTTTTCTAATCATATGTTCACATCTTATGCTCTTTTAAAATCAGATTAATTAAATTTTTGGTATATATAGTTATGAATAATGTTTATATCCATGAGCAAATTAATTAATTTTTTTATATATATGGTTGCGAATAATGTTTGTGTCCATAATCATATTAATTATATTTTATAAACTACAAGGTGATATTCTACTTTATAAACTACAAGTCAATGTTATTGGTAATTTTTGTAAGGTATATAATAGGTAATATAATCTTTGAATTTCTTTTAAAAATAAGATTATCTACTTAAAAATCATTCAGATTCACTCCACGATATCCAAATCAGTGAAATAAAATAAAATCGTAAAAAATTACAATTATATTTCGAAAATTTTTAACAGCAGTATCGAGTATCGAACAATTCGAATGTAAAATCATCACAATTAAATCTTATTCAATACTCTAGCAAAACTTCACTTAATAATGCAGCAAAATCAGTACTATATTGAGCATTTAGAAACTAACGAAACGTTAAAAAGCTTAACATTATGTTACTTCAAAAAACTTAACCTTTCACTTTAATAAAAGTCAGTATACAAGTAAATCTGTCAAAATAACAGCATCACCTATCCGATACTGATATTCAAATCCCTCTCTAAATAAAATAATCGGTTTAAAATACATTTTTAACAGAAACAGTTGAGGTTGCAAAATCAGCAATGGACTTTAAGGTAAATCAAGACATTAAATAACTGAATATTAAGAAACTTTAAAAAATTTAACGTTCCCATTATAAGTTCAGAATATAAAAAACACACTGCACACGTATGAAAATATGTTTTCATTTTCCATCCCTTTAGAGGCCATGAAAATTAGATTAAAAGTTTTTAATTTACTTTATTCGTTATTTAATTTAATTCAAAAGTATATCAGAATAAATCTGAAAGATCGAATCATTATCAATGTTTACTTTTCAATGCATAAAAGCAAAAATAATAAATATTTTCTTCTAAAAAATAGGCAGAACACTTTTTAAACCTTGAGTCATTGTGATGAAGGAAAAAACTTCGCAGCTTCAAAAATTGTACAAGAGGGAAAAATAGTGCAACATATTGCGCATGAATAATTTTCTACATCATCAGAGGTCTTGTCTCATTTTCGTGGGAAAAGAGTTAGTATCTCTCCCCATCAACGTAGGAAAAGAAGTCAAGAGATTCGAGGCGTCAAACGTAGTTTTTAATTAACAATAAAAAATTAACTGTCCAATTAATTATCAAGACATTTTAAAGGAATATTCTTGATGGCACAATACATCTGTATGCAAAATTTAAATAAAATATGTCTTGTATTTTTTAGTCCGTAGAGGACACGCACAAAGATTGCCTTTTATTTAATTTTATAATTTCTAATAAATATATGATTCGAATAATGCGCATCGGATCTATGATCAATTTAATTAATTTTTATAGTCCATCCATCAATTATAGGCAGGGTTAAGTAGTAAAGAATTATGGTATTCTGATCTATGATCAGATTAATAAAATAATTTCTAATATACATGGTTACGAATAACATTCGTAGCTAATCAGATTAATTAATTTTTATAATAAATCAAACTTTTTTTATGTGTATGATTATAAATAATTTTCTTCATATGTGTGAACAGATTAATTAACTTTTATAGTTTTTCATTTTTTTCTGGTCTGCTTCATCTAGCATAAATTTTAATATAGATAATTTGAGAGCTGTGTAGAGTCGCTTGGCTGAAAGAGGGACGTAAGCAGGTCGATTGAAAAACTTTATTATCGTAAATATGTTTGTAAAAAAAAAATACAAATTCTATCAATTACAAAATATTAGTTTGATAGTAACCCTTTGAGCAATGAATTTACTTAACTTCCTATTTAGATGATAGATCCTATTTAGGACATTTATTATTATTTTTATTCCTATTATAATATAAAAGTTTTTCAAATCTTGAAGGGTTTTAAAGCGCTTTTTGCATTTTAAATTTCTTTATACTTTCACTTAATTACAAATTTAACTCTTTGCACTCGGAAAAGTAATTTGATGCCTAATTATATGCCAAATGAAGGACTTTTTTATTTCTTCGCTTGTGGAAGGACTTGCTTACTTATTATAAATAAATATATATAGTCGAATTAAGTTGAATTTTACCAAAAAATTAATCTACATCTTCTTACCCCTCTGTAGGTAATTTTAACAATCAAAATTGAAAAATAAATAAATAAAGCGTCGAAATAATTCACCGTTTTGAATGCTGAGTGAGAGGCACCATCCGAGTGCAAAGGGTTAAAATTTAGTAATCTGATGTGCGAATCAGAATCGTAACTATACTAGAATTGTTGTATGTGGTTTATAATTTTATCAGATATAACTAATCAGATTCCAATTTGTGTCCTTACTTTCGTTAGTTATCAGAATATTTATAATTTACTTCAATTGAAATATGCTTCAATAATATTATTACGTACTTGGATGTCGGGCAGTCTGATATCATGATAAATAAATACATTTTCACAAGATGAGATAAAACAAACCCCGATCAGGCCATAGGCCAAACGGGGTACTAGATGGCTTCGTCACAAAGTAACCCCACCTAGCAAAATGGCACAAACGACACTTGTAGATACCGAAAATCAGTAGCCCCTAGAAAAACATGCCGAATACCTCAAAAATAAAAAAAATATTAATCAAAAATAAATCCTTAACATTTTTAAAATGTTCAAAAATCGATCATCTTATTAAAAAGGAGCCTTTACTAAGGGTCGCAAAATACCTAAATTTGCCAGTGATACTACGTTAGACTAAACTGAAAAAATGATGTTAAACGTAAAGTTTTGGCTCTAAGCATTTTATTGAATTTAAGCACTTTAAAAATAATATTTTGTAAATATATTTATTATATTTTAATCATATATGTGTAAATTGATTTTTTTAGAATTAAAACTCTAAAACAGCTTTTTAGTTTCTCTGATTTCCGAATTTTTGACGTCTTGTTAAAAAAAAATCCAGTAGTTTTACCATCTGGGTGGTCTGCAGATGGGGAAAGGGGGAAAAAATCTAAATCTAAATCTCTATTGCTTAAGATGTCACTTCTCAAAATAAGAATCTTGAATGATATTGTTGATAACTTACTTCGTGTATTTTTAGAGGGACGTTCGATAGAAAGAATCCAAACACCTGTCCCCTGCCCTCAGCTCACCCCGTCAGAGGTGCAAAAACATGTCCCCAGATAGTAGCGAAGACGGGAAGACCAATCACTTTCAAAAACGTGGAACTGGTGGTGATGTTGCCTGTCACGGGACGAAGCTGCTTTGGAATCGTCTGGCGATAGCCGTGAATTAGAAGAGAAGAAAACAGGCTAATCTGCGGATGTTGTGGGAGAGATTTTTTAATACTAACAAAAAAAATGAAAAAAAAATTGAAAAAATTTTGCTTTTTTGTATACCAAATACAGAGGAAGTATTATAATCGTAAATAAATAAATATATCGAATTCGAGATTTTGACAAATCTGCACGTTTTAAACCTCCCCGAGTTCGAAATATACATTTTTGGCATTATATCAGTTTGTCTGCCTGTCTGTCTGCGACAAAAATGATGAAAAAACGTTTCGAGGAACGTTTTCAATATTGAAATGGAAGAAAAATTTATAAGAAACTTTTACTTTCTCCTATACGAAGTATAGAAAAAATATAGTAATCGTCAAAAAATTCGAATAATCGAATTGACAAATCTCCACTTTTTAAACCTCTCTGAGTTCAAAAAACATATTTTTGAAACCATGTCTGTTTGTCTACTTATCTATGACAAAGATGACTGAAAAACGCTTTGAGCTAGACAGATGAAATTTTGCATGGTCTTTACACCAAATTAGAAGATTTGGAGAAAAATCCACTCAAAGGAAATCTGTCCGACCAGCTGCTCGAATATAAGTTAATACTAAATATAATACGAAAAGAACTAGTTGGATAAAATTCGGTATACGTAGATTCAACACTTATAATGGAAACATCTATCAAATTTTGAGTCAAATCCAATGAGGGGTTGACTGTCTGTCTATCTGTATTTTCAGAGGCATGAAAACGCGATATCTCAAAAGAGCATTGACTTAAATACATCAAATTTAATTATGTGATTTTGTGTCAAATTTTGGTTTCAATCGACCTGAAAAAACGCCTCTGAAACACATTTTCGGATACTATTAATCGCATGCCAGGGATAAATCGCCAAAGATGATATGCTAGATTCAGTAAAAATGCTAAAATAAGGCCAAAAGTTTATATTTCGTAACTATTGTACACCAATCCTATGGGTGGAGACCATTCTTGCTGGTTTAAACTAAATACAGAGTAAATAATTTATGGCATCTATTAATTAGAAATATGAATGAGGTTTAATTGAATTGAGCATTTACGTTATAATAATTCAATTGTTTTATTTTCAACTGAATTGGATTACTCATGTACACCTTATTAGATTATTCATTAAAAAATATTTACATTGAAATTATGGCAAATCTCTACTTATTAGACTTTCTGAAATCGGGGGAAAAATGAAATAATGTCTTTTTGTCTGTCAGCGGGATATTTCAACCACTAAGAGTAATTTCCCTAAAACTTTATGACATTCTTTCTAATAAATGTATTATCCCAGACAACTTCTTGTATGGCACTGGGACCTATTAGTCACTCATATTAACTTTTGGCTTGAATTTACTATTTTTACTGAATCTATCATACCATCTTTGGCGAATTTTTTTTTCTTTAGCAATTTATCCCTAGCATGCGTTTAATAGCATCTGAAAATCAATTCGTGTTTTAGACGTGTTTTCCGTAACTGATTGAAACAAAAATGTGACATACAGCTATAATTGTAGTCATAAAATCACATACCAAATTTAGTACATTTAAGTCCTTGCGTTTTTGAGTTATCGTGTTTATATGCTCCTGAAACTACAGAACGACAGACGGTCAACTCCTTTTCCCATGGTCATTTAATATCTCCAGGTGTCTGCACCATCTGTGATAAATCTGTGTACCGAATTTTATTCATCTTGTTCGCTTCATTTTTCAATTATTACATTAACTGTCCGTACAGCTGTTCATTCGAACAGTACACGGACAATCTACCTCTGAAAGGATTTTCCACAAAATTTATTGAAAATCTACAAATTTGGTGTAATGAAGTTATAATAAATTGCACCCGTCTAGCTTTATGTTTGTCACAGACAACATAAAGCTAGACGGGTGAGTTATGTTTGTCACAGACAGGCAGAACATTTTCCAAAAAAGTGTTTTCCGAAGTCAGGTAGGTATAAAACGGGGAAATAAATCAAAATTTGGAGTGGTGAATTTTTTGATGAATACAGTCCTTTCTCTTTATTACGTACAAGAGAAAGTAAAAACATAATGTGATAGACAGATCAAATTTGTATGCGATTTTTATGCAAACGCGATAGATTTATATAAACGTTTGTATGAAATGTACAATCTGCGGAAAATCAGTCTGTATTTCGGATTACGAGGATTTAAATACGATATCCACAATTTACAAAGTAAAGAGCTGGAAAATGAAATTTAGCATCTTGTTTTAGAATCAGAAATGTAGTTTTGCCTGTACGTTTTATGATAGTTTAAATTTTAGCTCAATAGTTTTAATTTTTTCTCCAGTCAAAACATTCGTGTGGATGTGTTTGCGATACCTCAAAAACACAAGTTGTATAAATGAAATTTGATATGTGGTCTTGTTATCAAAAATCTATTTAAACATGAAATTTTGTTTTCAATTGTGCTAAAAGAAGGCATCCAAACTGCGTACTAACTTTCATCCTTTTTTATGAACTACAATATTTTCCTTATTATATAAGTGAAGAGAACACTGCCTCTCGCTTAAATTAGGCAACTAACCATGCTTGCTTATAGTGTGATCTATGTCGTTCTTGAAACTAAAAAAGTTGAATTTAAGTTGCATTATTGTTCACTACACTCTAAAAAGAAGTGTAAATGTGCGATAAAGCATTTAGGGGCTGTTGAAGGTACGCATTCAATCAAGTAAATTTAAGTTTGGAATTTTCCTTGTTTGACAGGTTGTTAATGGAATGTGAAGTTATTACCCGGATGGGAAATTCTGTTGTACATTAGGGCTTTTAGAAGCTTAGCATGATAAAGAATGCTGTTTGATACTCGTTTGACACAAGAAGTAACACCTAAATTCTTTATGTGATAAAACATATCGGAGAAATAAATTTTATTCTGACAAGATATTTTGTTTTCAAAGTACCATACAAATGCCTGAAACTCCATCTCCCGCAAGAATAATGGGAATGAAATTTGAAATCAGTTTAAAATAAAAGGTGTTATCCCAGAGAATGCCTTGTATAGCATTGGTGCACAATAGTTAGAAAATATTAACCTTTGGCGTGAATATAGAATTCACTGAATCTATCGTGACATCCTTGGAGAATTTTTTAGTGTTTAATCCCTGACTTGCAATTAATAGTATCCAAAAATCGAATTTGTATTTTCTGCATGATTTTCCCAATTAAAATAAAAGTTTGACACAAAATTAAGCTTATAGTCACACAATCCCATACTAAATTCGATACATTTAAGTCAGTGTTTTTTTGAGTTGTCGCGTTTACATGTTTCTGAGGGGACAGGCAGTGAATCTCTTCTACGATTTAGTTCAAAATTTGAAAAGTGTCTAAAATATAGGTGTTGAATTATATATATCTAGATCTCTTCATTTTGTAGCTATCGTGTTAAATTATATAACAGCTGGACGGATAGACTTTCTCTGAGCAGACTTTGTTTAAAATTTGATAGAAATCTACAAATTTGGTATAAAGACCGTATACCAAATTTTATTCGTCTAGATCAAAGCGTTTTTGAGTTATCTTTGTCACAGACAGACGAATAAGACGAATATTTTTATAGAAATGTGTTTTTCGAGCTTAGGGAGGTCATAAACAGTAGAGATTCGCCAAAATCTAGAGTTCATATTTTTTGAAGATTACTGTACTTTCTCTATACTATGTATACAAGAAGATAAAAAAAATCAAATGCTTTCATTTGAATTTATCTGTGAATTATAAGTTTCACTTATGTATAAAAACATCTTTTAAAAGAACTAAAATAGTGATGTAATTTAATTTAAAGTCTAGATCTATTGATTGAAATAAATAAAAGATTAATGTCAAGTGTTTAATGATTATTTAAGTTATCCTATCTGTGACTGATTTTAATGAAACACAGTGCGCATGCTCTCTGTTTTAGAGGGAAAACAGAAAAAAAAAATCGAGAAGTCAGCCAATAGAGAGTACCAGAAACTGGAATTTCTCTCTTTGTGAAAATGAAATGATAAAAAATCGCTAATTCAGCAACTTTATTGAAGCTTGTGATATTAATAAATAAAACAGATCGATAAGACAGATTACAGTTAAATTTACAATAATCAGATTTTTAAATATGTGATAAAAAACTAAACACCCCTGTGATTCAGAAGTTAAGGCAAAAGAATTTTTATCTTTCAATTTATGTGGTCAGACAAAAATTATATATTTGACTTTCTCATATGTGAGCAATATATGAACCTTTTCATGTCCGATTTCGTATTACAGTGAAGAAATTTCGTGTTGTATTCCGACTTTTCTTTATTTGACCATTTGAATCCAAGGTTTGATTTGTATCTACAATTATGATTCCAAGATCACATATCAAATTTCATTTCTTCTATTCCAATTATGCGATTGTGTCACTGATAGACAGACAGACATAATCTGAAAAATGCAGGATGATCATAAAATAGCTTCCTTGTGGAGGTATCTAAAACTGGTGAACGGAATGAAACCGAATTTTGCATACAGTTTGTTGAAAGCACGCGGATATAAATTCTAAAAATATAAAATTTTCTGTTAAAAGATTTATCATAAAATATATATTAATAAAAAGCTATTGTTAGGAGGGTTTCCTTACAATCGGAACGAAAGCATTAAAATTAGTAATCACTCAATGAAAATAAATTACCCAAAATTTCATAAATTACGGATGCAAAATATATGTGTGGGCAGAAATTCAATATGTAGTTCACAATCGACATCCTTTTATTGGTCAACATTAGAGTTATATTTTCGTTTTATTAATATTTCGTTTGTTTCCCTTTCTTTCAAATGTTTTTTCTTTCAAATGTTTTAAGAATCTTCATTTGGTTTCATTTTGCCTGCAGTTCATTAATTTTAGCTACAGGTCTCTCAATATAGGAAATGTTATTGTAAAACCACTTTGCATTTTATTTTTTAGACTCTGGGAAATTTGAAACATATATTCATCAAACTCTGAGCTGAATTCTTGAATACCGTAATACTTTCTTCAATTATACACCAGTGGTAGTGGTCTCCTAAAACCTTTCTAGCATACTTTCTAATAAGTTTATCATACCTTGGCTTACAATAGTTACGGAATACTAACTTTTGGCATGATTTTAGTATTTTTACTGAATCCATCATGCCATCCTTAGCGAGTGATTTGACGATTAATACCTGACATAATTTCATAATATTCAGAAATCGACTTTCTGTTTTAAACACATTTTTTTCAACTAATTTTAAAAAAAATGGCGCCATTTCAGATTTGATATATTTAAGTCCCCCCCCCCCCCCGTTTTCGAATGATCGCTTTTACATGTTTCCAAAAGTACAAACCGACAGATAATCAGGTATTAATCGTAGTTGGGTTTGGTTCAAATTGTGACAGATATCTACACTATAGATGTTAAATTTGTGTACCGAATCTTATCTATATAGTTCTCTTTGTTTTGTAGTTATCTCGTAAACTTATATTCGAACAACCGGACAGGCTGACTTCCTCTGAATAGATTGTATTCAAATTTGATGTAAAGATCATATATCTAATTTCATCCGCGTAGCTTAAAGTGTTTTTGAGTGATCCTTGTCATAGACAGACGGACATTTTTATCGGAATTTGTGGATCCGAAGTACATTAGATACATCGTCATTCTCGTCAAATTTGTACGCGTACCACAGAATAATTTATCTCTTAATAAAAGACGATGTAACTGGCATTCCGCTGGCATTTTCGAAGAGCGAACAGCGAGCTTATATTTTCTTCATTTCGACAGTTGAGCTTTTTGATAGAAGTATTCGAAATCAGATCACGTACTTCAGAAGGGTCGTAAAGTTATGGCATCGTCAAAAGGTGCTAATAAACAAATAATTTGTAATACTTGTAGCACTCTCTTAGAAATGTGAAAGCTACAAATTGACTTATTTTTTTACAATTAAGGACTTTTACGTACTTCGATATTAGTGCATCCAATATATAATATATCTGTTTGAGTTGCAGGAAGGGTATACAACGAGTTTCAGAGTGCTATAAATAAATGAAAGACAGCGTGGAATGCAAGCTTGAAAATCGCTTGCAGAAATACAAACGAAAATATCCAGAAGAGTTTATAACAGTTTGAAATCCCGTTTGCCTCAATAAATGTTGTCGCATGTATTATTGCTAATAATGTCACATTAGATCTATAAATATAGAACGGTAATGTGTATGACATAAAATCGTTCTTATTATTTATTGTCAAATGTAAACAAGAATGTTTCAGATTTTTTGCTTTAGGTAATTTTGCGTTTCAGATTGTTTCATTAATGTTTCACAATTGCAATAGAACGCTTCGCTTGATTAACTAATGTAGTTGAAATGTTATAAGAAATGCCGAAAGATAATCCGAACCTCCATTCAGTCAGAAGAAAAAAAAATGTTAAGAAATTAAAGATGGTAGAAATATTCATCTAACAAAAGTTTGATGCCTATGCAACAAATAAAATCTTATTTGTTGCATTATCTTATAACTAAAAAACATACCTTTTTAATTAAGTTAATTTCAAGTCTGTACAATTTTATTTTTAATTTTCAATAATTTTACTATTTCCTATACATAGCATTGAGAAAGTATAGTAATCATCAAAAAATTTGAACTCAGGATTTTGACGAATATCCACATTCAGACCTTCCTGAGTTCGGAAAACATATTTTTAGGACATATATTTTAAACATATATTTCCTAAAAATATGTTTTCCGAACTCAGGAAGGTCTGAATGTGGATATTCGTCAAAATCCTGAGTTCGGAAAACATATTTTTAGGAAAATATCTGCCCATCTGTTTGTTTCTCTGTGGCAAAGGTAGCTATTAAAACTTTGATACAGACGGACGGAATTTGGTATACTGTTTTTATACCTAATTTGTATATTTCTAACAAATTTTTTGTAAAATCCTTTCAGACGAAGTCTATCTATCTGGCTGTTCGAAAATAATTTAGCATGGTAACTAGAAAAAAGACAGCTAGATAAATGAAATTCAATAAACAGAATTAACACCTTTAGCCTTGACACCTTTCAAATTTTAAGCCAAATCCAACGAGGGATTGACCATCTGTCGGTCTGTACTTTGAGAAACATGCAAACGTGATAACTCAAAGACGCAATGACTTAAATTTATCAAATTTGGTATGGGATTTTATGAATACAATTGCAGTTCTGTGTTAAATTTTTGTTTCAGTTGGTTCGGAATAAAACGTTTAAAGCGCAAATATGTTTTTCCGATTCTATTAACCGTATGCCAGGCATTATTTGCCAAATAACTCGCCAAGGATGACACGATAGATTCAGTAAAAATGCTATATCCACGTCAAAGGTTAATATTTCGTAACTATTATACGCTAATTCCATGCAAGGCCTTCTCGTTAATAAAACTTTTCATTAGAGAGTATGCGCGAAAGTTTTTGGGTGACCACTCCTTCTGGATTTCAGTTTAACACTTTGTAAGGCAATGGGAAGTATGCTTCCCACCAAATCCATCAATCTGTGGGTGAAGTTATGTAGATTGGCTGAAGTTCTGACGAATTTTTTAATAAGACAGAAACTTAGATGCTACAGTTCCTTGTCTCACACAAAATGGTGTGTCTTGATTTGTTACTTAATTATTAATTAACACAATAAATTAATTAATAAAATTAAATTATCTGATAAGTTAAATGAATCACTTTCCATAAGCCAGTCTCATTCCTAAAAATGTTTTACTATACTTTGACTAGAAAAAAATGGCCTTTTAAAGGGTTAACATAATATACATCTTGTAACAATGCTGTTAATGTTATTAGAAAATTCAAACACATCCATCAAAACATCCATTCCCTTTTTTTTTTTTTTTTTTTTTTTTTTTTTTGACATTAGCTCAACGAAAGTAGGAATTTTATTTCTCTTTTTGTTTTGTAGTATATGCTCGAATTATTATTGACTGTGCAAGTTAAAAGTCGTGGCCATGACTTTTTAACTCGCACGTTCCATAATTCATAGTTGATTGATTTAATTAAATTCCCGTTTTTCAGTATTATTGAATAACAAGGTGAAATTTTAAAAAATGTGTTTCATAATAATAGTTTAACAACCTAAAAAAATGGGCACACGAGCAAGCAGACAAAAACCACCAGTAGTATTACGGAGCAGTACAGAACACTACCAAGCGATATAAATTTCCTACCGTAGATGATAAATCTTTTTTTCCACCGTAATTAAATGAAATTCGCTTTGAATTCAGCACTCGCTAGAAATATTAATTCAACAAATTAGATTTAATGTTGTCGTCAATTAAAATGTGGAATTTCCCCTTTTTTTACGTCTTCCACATTCCTGTCCTTATCAGATTCGTTTTTGTTTTTGTGTCTTTTTGTGCGTTACAATGAAGAGATATCGGATTTACTTTTTGAAAGCATTTTTAACGAATTTTACTGCAATAAAAGAAATTGACACGAGAAAGTAAAACTAAAATAATTTCAAAATGCTTTCTTCTTCTTTTTCATTTTGAAAACTCGAAATTCACCTGTAAATTGTTTTTCATTATATAAAATTTTATATTTTTCCAAAAGCCATATAAAAGTTATAATTCTTATAAGAGTTATTACCTTCTATTATTACCCTTTCTGTTTAACTCATCCTCAATTTTCTTATAATTGATTATAACTTCCTTATAACTGATCCAATGGGTTAGAACTTTTGTCGTTTGAAGATAAATGTTGGTTGATTATAATTATTTATTATTTAATGAATTATCATATTTCTATTTTATTATTTTTTGTTTTGTTTTGTTTTTTACTGAGCTCACAGCTTTTTACTGTGGAAGTTTTATTACTTTATTTGGAAACATGAAATTATTCATAATATATACAGTTATTATTTCATTACATTTCATCAAGTTAGTAAGTTATGAACTATTTCGAAGATGAAAAATATTTTTATTGAAATTTCTGAGCCTTTTTCAAACTCAATAATGATCAATGAATGCCATCATTTGTTCTGAAGTATTCCTAGAAGGTAATATGATTTGGAAACAGATGAGTAGTGAACAAAATTTATCACTATGCACATATTTTTATTAATCCTTTTCTTATTAAATATTTATTATTAATTAATTATATTTATCTATTTAATTTTTAATTAATTAAAAAATAATAATTTCGGATAGAGATGGTTAATGTGAACGAATTGTGGTAAATGATATAAATATTTTTCAGACCGATGTAAATGGTATAGGAAAATTCGAGTGATTAAAAGATTTAAATACGAAATTTAATATATTGATTGTGAGAATTACACATTCAGGTTTTGTTTGGTTCCTCCCTTCCCTGGAAGGTACCTGAGATATGGAGATGAGAAGCTTCCGGTATCGTGGTTGGATCTCTCCGCCCTGAAAAATTTGGAAGTTGTGTGTGGTGGTCGCTTTCTACCGATGGCTAAACGTGCTCTTACGGGAGGGGTTGTATCGTGGCCGGCGATGGTCCTTAGGACTCAAATATAGTTTCCACCTATGTTGTCATGGCATCCGGTCATTCAGAATTTTCCGTATGCCTTCGGGTGGGCTGAAATAGTCAGTTATAATGTTCAGTTTTTTTATTTTATTTTATTTTATTTTTTATTTTAAAGGAACCGTTAAGAATTTCTTTATAATCAATGACAACTTAAAATAATGCACCTTGGAAACTATGTCTGAATAAGTGTCAATGAATAGTTCAAAATGCATTTGTACGTTTGTCAACTGTGTAAAAAGTATCATGAATTTATGCAACTTTGTCTTAAAATATGAAGTTTTATTAAATAGAAAATCCAAGCTTGCTGTTTCAATTTTAAAAAAAATTCTTAAACATTACATACACTAAAAAGAATGGTATCATATAATATTCTTAATATTAAGTAAAATTGTTAACTTTAAATCATTGAATAATATTGATTAATTTTATTCATTATTGTATACGTTGTTACGCTTCCTAGGGCAATAAAGAATACCAGATACAGATAAAATAAAGTACTTGGAGTACCAACCCGATTAAATTGATTTCATAACATTTACCCTATTAGCACAAAATTCGCAATAATATTGTTAAAATATCATGATATTGTACGGCAATCGGAATATTAAATAACATGGAATACCAACCTGGGTACATTAAAATTTATTTCATAACGCTTACCCTATTAGCACAAAATATGCAATAATATTGTTAACATATCATAATATTGTAAGGCTTTCAGAATATTAAATGATATGGAGTACCAACTAGGGTATAATTAAATTAATTTCATAACGTTTACCGTATCAGCACAAAATTCGCAATAATATTGTTAAAATATCATGATATTGTACGGCAATCGGATTATCAAATGACATGGAGTACCAAACTGGGTACAATTAAATTTATTTCATAACGTTTACCCTATTAGTCCAAAATATGCAATAATAATGTTAAAATATCATAATATTATAAGGTTTTCAGAAGGTCAAATAACATTATTATGGAAATATTGTACAATATTGTACAAAATTTTGGGCTAACAGGGTTACTTTAATATTCAACCCAGGAGGTGAAATTTCCTTTGTTTCTGTCTGCAGTTCTGCAGTCGGTCGAAACTTTAGCTTTTACTATCCCCACGCCCCCAAAAGGGATTGTCTAAGAAAAGAAAGGACAGACGATATCTTGAGGGATTTAACTAGCTTTTGAGTACCCGAGGAGATATGAGAATGGAACTCCACCGTACTTACAGGGGCCCACCGGGCGGTAATGGATATTTTGGGCGTTTATGCAGGGGCTTTGTGGGGATAGGATCGTTAAGGGTATCTCCACATCTAAATTGATTTCTTAGGAAAGTCTAATCACCTAGGAGGATGAGAGGGCAGAGGGTGGAATAATGTTGGGGTTTAATAGGTATTGGGTCGTTCCCCGTCTAGTAATTCTTCAAAGTGTGTCTGGGGAAAATGCAGTAAAAAAAGGGATGAAACGTGGAATGTACGATAGAGGAAAGTGATTTTTTTTCCTTGAATTGCTAACAATAAATTATGTTCAATGAGAAAGTAGAGAGAAATGAGATAGTTCCGATTGTAAAGATAAGAGAGAAAGAAAAAGAAAACCGGCAAGTGATTAGTGAAAATTTGCAATCATGGTTTTCCAATTAATCATGGATATGTTTATGATTTATTATACAGAATGTTTATGATTTTAAGTATCTTGATCAGAGATGTGTAAAGAGTGATAAACAGCAGACAAGATCATTATTATTATGCCTTTTATTTTAATAAAATTAATAAAAATTTATGTGACGAGTAAAGAAAAATAATTCATTTAAAAATTTAGAATTAAAAAAATAAAACATTCTAAAATAAATTAATTCCATTAAAAATAGTTTAAATAAAATCAAAATCAAGGGTGTGGTAAAATGAAGATCATTATGATCTGTGCAGTGGAAGCATAATAATAATAATGATCACACTTCACACTAAACAACAAGACGACATTAACTCACGCACACCTTAACAGAACAGCATCTCATCTCATTAATGACAATCGCAATGCACTATGGGATGCGTTTCCTAATCAGGCATTATCATCTATTATCCAAAAGAGAAGATAGAGTAATGCAATCGCTACAAATGTACATTTTGGTCTTTTGTGCTTAAACCACCTATCGAAAGGAGTTCATTGCAAAAGTATACATTGATTTTGAGTGTCAAATTAGATCAGATTAAAAATTATTAGGATCCAAAAATATCATTAACTATTAAAATATCACACATAACTCCAAATTCTTTTAAAATTGCCAAAGTGTTGAATTGTAGTATTTATTCAATTAAAAGTCGTAATTTTCAGTGTTAGAATGGAAATAGTTGAGAGGTAGTGCATTTAGAGCAGCAGAATCAATAAAAATGTCAATTAAAATGTTCACACAGTAAGTACAAGAACAAGGTGGTTTTGAGAAAAGTAAATATTGTTGGGTAAATTTTGGGTATTCTTGGGTATTTGGGGTATTTAAATGAGAATTCTTGGGTAAATTTAAAATCCATCATTAAATGGATTGAAATCACACCGTACTTGCGGTTTAGAGATGAGATTCATGGTATGATGAAATATTTCACAGATGCAATCAATAATGAATTTTCACAGATGCAATTAATAATGAGTAAATATTCCTTGGTAAATTTTGGATTACCCATCTTTATATGGATTAAAGTTACATCGTACCTGTGGTTTAAAGATGAGATTCATAGTTTGATGTAATATTTCAAAGATGCAATTAAGTGTCAATTTTGAAAATTTAATTTCGAATGCATGTCCACATCCGAGAATATTAGCTTTTGATTTAAAATAAACGTCGGTACACGTAAAAAATATTTTTAATCAGTTTTATTAACAAGTGAATTTCAATTTTATAATAATATATAAATGTATATTTATTTGCATCAATAATACTATAATATCCAAATTCATAATATGTAAGGTTTGATTACCACACCCGAATATGTAGTTTGAAAGTACTATCTATCATTCTGTAGATATATTTTAACAAATAAATAAATTAAAAAATGATAAATAAAATCCTCTCTAAAGGCTCATTTTTCGTTCTGTTTGCCCAACTTAATCTGTCTCTAAAAAGCCAAGAAGGAGACAATTAATAAAGTTCCACAGAAGCCAATCCCCCAACAGAACCTCAGCAGAACCATTCAAAACACACCAATTAGCGCCCTCAAATATAACAACCCACCAAAACCTCTACTCAATTAATATCAAAACTTAATATCCTCGGACTCTCTTCGGATTTCTTGTCAACTTCAATACTCCGACCTACTTTTATGATGCACAATCCATCTCCTTTTTTTACGAGTGAACAAAGCATTTTCCGCTTCTGAAAAAAAATTAATAACTCGTAAAATAGATTTTCCTCCCAGAAGGCACGCAAAGATTGCAATCGCGAAATCCGATGTTAAAAAGATGGTATCTCTGTGCTGTTGCAATTCTCCTTTTGCACGTTATGTGCAGAAGTAACATGTCCGTGGTCCCCCCTTTTCAAGTGAAGGTTAAATTAATTGCCCTCAAAGGGGACTTTCAGTCATCCGGGCTTAAGGCGATCTCTTGAGCAAAGAGGCATCAACCGATGACAAAAAGGTTTTCAAAAGGGGAGTTGGAGAGAGGGCCTGGATGACTAATGAGGGATGTCTGAAAAGTAATCTGTTTCGCTGTTACAAGGGAATTTGTCACTTTTTGTGGGAGAGAGCAGAACTCTAAAATTCTGGCAATGAATTCTGTTTTGGGGGCTGTGCATTGAAAGAGCACAAAACTCTTTTTCTTGGCACATCAGCAAAAGACTTCAGTCAGCGCTGCCTTTTCATTGTGAGGCCCTGAGCTCAAATATGGAGTACCTCTTTTCCATACATTGAAAAATAAATAAATAAACACAATTTAACACAGGAAAAGAAAATATCTAGGATTTATTCTTATATTAAGAACTCTTAACATATTAATGTATCTATACTAATAATAAAAGGGAATTTGTGTATGTATGTGAGTGAGTACTGATGCTACACAAGTTAGATCATTCGATGATTTGGGACAGTTTTCATTGTTTTATGAATTGCATACTTTTCTTCCATTACTGAAAGCTAAGGAGAATATGTTCTTTTTATTGCTTGCGCAATCTGTATGAGGAATCATAAAGTGTTAAATACAATATGCAATTAGCAGATGGATTTCTCAAACAATTAAAATAGTTAGTGCTTAGTTAAAATAGTACGGCTTTAAGTTCTATCACAATTTACTGTTTAAAACTACTTAGTTGTAGAATCTATAAATATCAGATTATAAAAGAGATTTGTTTTGAATTATACACAACCAATATAACACTGTTAATATACTGCTCATTGAATATAAATCCTACATCTGCGTATCATTGAGGCGAAAATTAATCAGTTTTTAACTACAACCCATCATTTCCCTGGCTAATACATTTGCCGCTCTTTTGTAATCATGGTAAATATTATTATATATGCAAAGTAGACAGTTACCTAAGTCTAGCATATCGCAAATTATATGAAATTTTGATGCAACAGTTATAATCATTATCGGATATATATTTATGTAACAGCATATAATAATCATATAACTCCGACAAAATATGGGGGGGGGGATGTTTTTATTCTATGCAGATATTTTTCATCAATAAAATGGTTTGACCAATTTGCATGTGGAATTTTGCAGTGCTATACATTTACTTCAATAGATTTACAAGAATTTAAGAGAATCATATATATATATTGAAAATCTCTATATTTGATATTTAAATGGAGTTTAATAATTAATTTAACTCGAAATGATTGAATTGGTCTTTATGGAAAACTCTTTATGTCATATGATGTTGAATAGAGAGATAAAGATCTTTTTTGGTACAATTTTTACTCATGCAAGGAGAGAGTTAAAGCTGTAATGAAATAATCAAGAATCAATCTGTTCTGTTTCCTCCCTTGTCAAATCATTGTGCCGTTCAAAATATAACTCTCTGTTTGCGAAAGACTGCAAAACTCTTTGTTATCATTATCCCATTTGGAGATTTTTACAACCTAGACAAGTACATTAAACAATTTGTCATAAAAAATGGCCAGGCGAAAAAACCGGTCTTCAAGTTTGTCAAAGAAAAATGCCAACTATTAAACCACTAAAAGGAAAATTATAATGTTTTCATACATCTAATACTTGGGAAAAAATGTTTACATGTCTTTGTTAAGTTGCGTGATTACACAGTAATCTGCAGTGTCTCTGTCCCTTCTTTATTAAAGTATGTGATTATAGCATGGTTTAACGGTTTGTCCAATCAGTTCCAGTCCCCCATCAACTGTCCGCAGTCCTTGGCCTTCGAGCAATGTGGGTGTCGGGCATGCGAGCCGGACCTTGAGAACAGCAGTTGAAAAGAATGGAAGGTCTCCACTAGTAATAATGACGGCCTTTCTTTTTAAAAATGCGGAACTTCTTGCCGAGAGCTGGCTTTCACTTATTATTAGTTTTGTTTTCGCCCGGCATCTTTTCTTTCTTTTTTTTTTCTTCCACAGTCTCTTCACTTTCTTCTTCCATTTCCCCACAATCCAATCGCGTATTGATGCACGGGCCTGGAATTCAGCCAAGTGTCAGCCACCAGCCTGTCCTAGTTCTATTAGAAGGAAAAAGAAAAGGAGTTAGAAGAATAAAGAAAATAAGAAGAAGAAGAAAGAGGAGAGTTGTATGTGTGTGTATATGTGTGATGTTGTTATTTTCTTATTCTCTTCAGTTAAGTGATGAATTGTGTCATAAAGATGAATGGGTTATTGGATCGTTTTATGTAAATGGAGGGAATGTTGCCAATGATCTTTTGAAGTCTCGGTGTTATTAAGAAGCACAATGTGTTAGAGGGAGAACACAAAAGGGTCAAGTAAAATTATGTATGTGGGTGACTATTAAGAATAAACACAACAATAAAACAGACTTTTTTAAAGCAGTAACTCTGAAATAAAAAGAAATTTCCTACTATTTAGGAAATTCTTTCGTTCCTTTAGTATATTCTTGGCAAAAAACGCCAAGAATAAGAGCATAAGTAAGGATATTATTTAAATCATGTTTATGCAATGATAGGAGTTTCTCATATTATTGAAATAAATTGATTTTTTTTCCCGCACATCTCTTTGTTTAGCGATAAAATCAGATCTGATTTTATCGTAAAAGTAAAATTATGCATATTGTTCTGCTCAAAATAATAAATGATTAAAAAAAGTGAAAAACATTTTAATTCAAATTAATATTTTCTCATTTAAGATGAAACTTTTACCATAATTTCTCAATAATAGCATACTAGCTTTTTATTAAATGATTGGCCGATTTTCATATGAATTGCCATTATAGGGTTCGAAATACTAAAAAAATATTTTAAATTTTATTTATTTGTTGTGGGGAAATCATTAAAAATGTTCATAAAGTATTCTGAATAAAAATTGTCCATGAAAGACAACATATCTGATCAGTCCAAATAATTATAATGAAGACAAAGGAATATTCTCTTTGAGCCCATAAGAATTCTTTCTTCAACTTTCACTATTCATATACTTACCCATTATTTCATGATTTCAATGAATAAAATCAATTACGCCTTTTGAATCTCTTGTCCAAAATTTAACATAAATCTACAAATTTGATTTCAAGGTAGCCCACCAGTTTTCGTTTATGAAACTTGTAGAAGGTTTTCGAGTTCCCAGGTTCATATATACATGGTCAATCTAGTAAAAGTTTGTAGCGGTTTGTTATGAACGAGGATAGAACCTGGGATCTTATGGTTCGTAGATGAGTAACACCACAAGACAAAAGCACTTATCTGTGCTTCTTAGCTGTTATCTGGCTTTCTGTTATCTGGCTGTTATAAGCTTTCACCACACGTTCAAAAAATCGTTGCAATTAGAGCAAATTCATGTTTTTAGCTCTGGTGATAAAATCAGAAGATAAATTTCATCTATCGCACTAATTGTGGCTTTGAAATGTGATGTTTATATGCACACGAAAGCATAGACTTCATTTGGGGTCTCATCTTCATTGGGGTCTCATTTTAGAGCGTCTCATCTAAAATTTGACAGCGATTAAGCTACATACTACTACAACATTATTGAGTAAACATACGGATTTTCATTCCATGTCGCTTGTTTCGTTATTGAATAATCGTGATCACATAATTTCAAAAATGAACCTATGAACAAAGAAAATTCCAAACACAGCTATATCCATGAATCGACATAATTACAAAAATATTTTGCCCATGAATAGACATTACTCTGAAAATTGCTTTAATCATGAATAGACCATTCCGAAAATGGCTTTATCAATGACACATTTTATATGCATGATGGTTTACGCATGAGTAGGCGTAATCCTAATATTGAGTAAACCTATTTTTGAAATTATACTAAAAATTGGATATTCATTAAATATAGAACTATCATATTCTAATGCATCCTGGTGAATTTAATCTTCATATTTCAATTCATAAGTATTCTAAGTAGTGTTCTAAATTGATAAGGATAAATAAATGTTTAGGAATTTCAGACGACACTAATTTATTTATTTTTAAAGCATATATTAAAGAATAGAAAAAATAATCATGACTTTAACAACCGTGCTGCAAATATAATATTAGATTCCTTAGCATATATGCATATTTTATATCTGACATTTCTAACAGTTCAAAGACAAATATAATAAATGGCAAACTATAGTTTTAAATTAATCGAACTATGAATCATTTATTACCTTCTCAACATTTTTATTGATCGGCATTTTGATTGTTTAGTTTTTTCCAAACATGCGGAGATTTTAAATATCAATTTCTGTTTTTCTGTTCAAATCTCATCTCTAAATGAATAGACAATAATTTACTTTTATTAAAAGGAAAAGGTAATAAATTATTCCATCATCAATTGAGAAGATATCAATAAAAATTGAATTTGATTTTCATAGCTGGTTGAAAAGAAAGTAGAGAAGAAAGATTAAATTTTCATTGAAAACGAGTTTTATTTTTATTTTGATTATATTTCAAAACACATTTTGCTGTTTTAATGTCGATGTTTAACTCACTTCTATTATTAAATTTTTGTTAAATAAATTACTAATAAATAAATTATTTCATTCATTGCATATATTCCAACATGGTGCACCTCAGATATGGGTACAAGAAGTTGCCCGTAAAGGAAAGAAAATTCTCGGCGGTATAATAATAATGATGGCTCTCTAATGATAACTTTCCACAATAAAGATGATGTTGCTTTCTTGAGTCCATTTCCAATAAAAGATCGCACTTCCATGTGAGAGATAAATGCATGAACTATCGTAATGTTGAGTATTTTACGTTGATCACAGTCCCGATATTACTTGTCGATACGATTCTGCTTATCAAATCACCCCGATCAATGCGGCAGGGTAGGAGTAATTCTTTGATGATTCATCGGGTAAACAATTTTAACGAAAAATTTCCAAATTGCGAATTTCTCATTTTATATTTATTAAAATAATTATGTATTCTGACTATACTTTTACAACGAGCTTATATTTTTAATAAACAAAACAGTAATTAAATCTCTTTTTATATCGAAACATTTAAGAACATTATTGAAAACTGTTTAAGAAAATCCCAAATATTAATTTAGTTTTTAAGAAAGAGAATTGTGAATCAATGAAATTAAATCTGAGCAAAGATAACATTTATAATTAAAATTAAATATTTTCCATATATCGAATACTTTCCATTTCTTGAACATACTTTTTTCTCAGACTAAATTTGGATGCAAATTCAATCTGTAATATCATGAAAATCACTAGACCTTCAATAGATCAGGCCCAAAGAAAATGGAATCATTAAGTCATGCAACAGTAAACAATCTGAAAAAACAGAAAAGTTTCGTGACAGTAGTTGCAAAGTAACGAAATTCAAAGCATAAAAAAATCATAGCAAAGTTGCTGCAAAACAATCAAAATTAAAGTAAAGTTGCTATTAAAAATCAAAATTGACCACAACAAAAATAAAATTCATTTAAAGAGTCAAAAAGATGACCAGACGACTTAGAGTTTGGTTATTCTATATTAATCTGATATTTTGTACCAGGTGAGCAAAACTGATACAGATTAAAATACTCGATATCTGTGTTTGGAATCGATTGATAATCTCTTCGATCTTTGGAATCGATTGATTCGTTTTCGAAAGGGTAATTCTATATTAATCTGATACTTTCAGTCTGTACCAGAAATTACTTATTAAGACTGTCGTTGGAAAGATTATAAGAAGAAATTAACTATCTTTTGTCCTTTTTCTGCGATCATTCCTTAATTAAATTTTTTTTTGGCGGTAAATGAAAGTGCAGTAAGATATCAAGCTTAGATAATTCTCTCTTCATTTAAATATCCCATACGGATTAAAATTCATATTTGAAAAAAATTAAGAAAGATTTCGAATTTCATATAGGAATCTATTGAAATACATTTTTAACGAAAGTAACAACCTCAGGTAAACTTTTAAAGTTCAAAATGTTATTTATCAAATGCAAGGCAAGCTCGAACACAAGGTAATAAACAAATGGCACAGTTTAGCAACTTAATAAAACGTCCATCCAGTAAATCCTCAACCACAATCACAGCAGGACAAAACTCTTAAATCTTTCCCAAGATCTCGCCAAATAAAATTACACCGAACACGATCGTAAAGTTTTCATCTGGACAAAGAAAAATGCAAAGTAGATCTTCAAATGGTTAAATGATTCATAGTTGTTTGAAACTTGAATACTGAAAAAAAAAGAAAGAAAAAAGAAAAAAACATTATTTTTCTATTACTGGTATGAATATCTCTGAAGTCGGGAGGAAAGCCATATTTTATTCATGAGGTTCAGTTTCAAGTCCAGTCACGAACAAGCCTGTCGAATATATCCATGATCCATGGCCCTTAAAACCTCAACTCTTTCGTGGCAAAGCCTCTGGTGTAAACAGATCTACGGCGTACGACGAGGAAGCATCATTTCCTTCTTCTACAGAGGTAAACAATAATCGGCTTAATTTACGCCCACAACGGATTTAACTTCGGTTACGCCTTTTGATGCTTTGTCGGAATTTAAGGCGCACGAGGGGAAAAAAATGAGGTGTTTTCTAATGAGAGGAATAAGCCTGCGGGAGTGGTCTACCCTAAACTTTCTCGCATATTTCCTAATAACGGTGATTTTGTGTCTTAGATGTGCTTTACTATCTTGTATACGTGGTAAAGGGAAAGTAATCGTCAAAAATTTCGAACTCGAGATTTTAAAGAATCCCTATATTTTAGACCTACCTGTGTTCGAAGAATGTATTTTCGTCTGTCTCTCTGTGACAAAAATGACTAAAAAAAAGTGCTTTGAGCTATACGGTTGAAATTTAGTATGTGGTCTTTACACCAAAATTTTGGATTTCTATCAAATTTTGAGCTAAATCCATTCAGAGGAAGTCTGTCTGTCCAGCTGTTCGAATATATTTTAACACGATAACTACAAAACGAAGGGAGCAAGATGAATAGAATTCGGCACACGGAATCAACATCTATATTCTAGATACCTGTCACGTTTCGATCCAAATAGAACAAGGATTTGACCATCTGTCCGTCTGTACTTTCTAAAAGCATGTAAACGTAATAAGTCGGCAACACATATCATATCATTTGTCGTCCATGTGTATATGCACATGATAACTCAAAAATGCAATAAACTGGAATAGTAATTAGGCCCTTTTGCATATCATTAGAACCGGAAATGGGCAAGCGTTCTTGATTGAATACTAGAATTCAGTAGTTACTGGATTGAAATTTCGAAAACGGAATCGTTTTTTAAAATTATATATTAAACATGATATGCCACGTGCATAAAAAGTTAAAGATTTGCGAAGATACCAAGCGTTTTAAATACAACCACGCCTCTCCGTGTAATCCTTCTTCTAAACGCTCACCCGAATCTCTGCAACTGGAAAAAAAAAGAAAAAAAAAGAGCCATCTGATCCACGCTTATGCAAATATCATTCTTCAAGTGAGCAATTAGGCTCAAGGGAGCTTTTATCAATACATGTTGATCTGTTTCGAAAGTTGATAGGCATTTTGTAATCAATTGTGTCATCGCTATTCTGTCCTTCTTCCAGTCTCATATATATACTTTGTTTATTTTAACCTAAGGACCGACGTAACCTAAGGACGATTTTAAATGCATCCATACTTTTCCGTATAATCCTTCTATTTTTATTTTCAATGGCAAAATGCAAGAATATACGAGCATCCAAATCTCTGCACCTTTGTGAGCAATTAGGCTCAAGGAAGCTGCTCTGAATAGGTGATAATTTATTGTGGAAGTTGATATGCTCCTTTTTAATCAATTGTGTCATCGCTACTCTTCATTAATCTTAGGTTCTTCCAGTCTCATATGAATAAGTTTGTTTATTTTAACTCAACTACCAGGAACTAGCCTCGATAGAATATTAGTATTTAATAGTTCACCAAATGAAATTTTGAAAATTTCAATTGTTTTTTTATACCACAAACATAGTATGCTATGCTATGTCATGCATGAAAATTTAAAGATTTTCGAAAAATATTAAGCGTTTCAAATACAACTATTCTTCTATTTTTATTCTCAACAACAAAGTGCAAATGTAGAAGAGCACCCGAACCTTTGCACCTTGAAAATAATGAGCCACCTGCTTCATACCATTCTTCAAGTGAGCAATTAGGCTCAAGGAAGCTGTTCTGAATAAGTGTTAATATGTTGTGGAAGTTGATAGGCTCCTTGTTATCAATTGTGTCATCGCTCGTTGCTCTCTCTCTCTCCTTCCTCATTAAATCCTAGGTTCTTCCATCTCACATGTATATATATATATATATATTTTTAATCCAACTACAAAAAACTAGTGACCTAGACTGAATAGTAGTTATCAATACTTAACGAATTGAAAATTAGAATTTGAGTCGTTATATATATATATATATATATATATGATGCATGAACATTTAAAGGTTTGCGAAAATACTAAACGTTTTAAATACAACCACACCTTTCTGTATAATCCTTCTTCTATTTTTATTCCAAACAACAAAACAGACGAGCTCCCGAATCTCCGCACCTTGAAAATAAAGAGCCACCTGCTCCACGCTCATGCAAATATCATTCGCAGAGTGAGCAATTAGGCTCAAGGGAGCCGTTCTGAATAGGTGTTAATCTATTGTGAAAAGTGACAGACTCCTTGTATTCAATTGTGTCATCACAACTCTCTCCTTCCTCATCAAGTCTCAGATTCATAAACAAGGGGGATAGCAATATGTCGGCGAATCCCTTTGAGATGTTTCCAGCGTTATTTTTGAGTCATGCCACTGAATCGCGAGTAACCTCGAGGGTGTTTCGGTGCAATAAGTAGGTTTCTTGTGAGTCATCTGTCTATTTCGGATTTCCTGCCAATGCTTTTTGGCATTAAATAAAATGTGAGTTGCAGTGATTGGATCTGTGCGAAGTAAAACATGTACACTCAGTAAATTGTATTGGTTATTGACGTTTATCAAACAAATTGACAATGAAATGTGTAATGTAAGTAATTTAAAAAATTGTATGAGTAAAAAAAAAAAAATTGAACGAGTTTAATATCTCTTCTTTCAAGTACCGTAATATGATAATGCCGTGAGATTGACTCGTCAATATTTACATTATTTTTGAAAATTCTCTCTTAATTATAGCAAATAAAATGTATACACAGAGATATTGTAACTGATATTGTTGTAAAGAGATTAGCAATGATAAATTTCGTCTCAAAACATACTTAAAATATTTTGAAAAATTGTGAAAAATAGAGAAAGAGGTTGCACAAAAAATAATATTGAAAATTTAATTTTTTAAATTTTAAAGTAATGCAAAAATTGATTTTTTTGTGTATCAAAATGCCTCAAAGTTACTAAAAACCATTTAAATATAAATTAATTTTTATTAAAATATCTAATTAAAATATTGAAAAATCTTTCTTACTGAGCACCTACTATTAAAAAAAAGATAACTTTGGCTTGAATTTTATTTGCCAGCTTTGATAATTCTATGTTCCAGTGATCTGTCTTGTACATTTTTTTGCATGATTTTTAATCATGCGTGTCCCTTAATACAATTGCATAAATGGTACTAAGCTATTAACACCATTATGACTTTTAAGAAATTCTGAAAACTTTTAAACACGGAGACGTTTATAAAAAGAAAATTATAACATCACTAATCGTTTAATACTTTCAAATAATAGCATCCTTAATAATAATTCAATGTGTCATTAAATACTATTATTGTGTTTCAATTATTTAACGATGCAAAGATAAAAAATTTTGAAAGATTATTTATTTTCCTAGTGTAATTTTTTTTCAACCTCTTCCTAGATAGTACATGTTGTTACCATTTGCAAAAATTATCTGGTCTATCTAATATCCTCTGACATTAGATATACATAGAATTTATTTTTTTCTGGTGAAAATGCAGATTTAGTTAATTTTATATTGACTTTTAAAAAATATTGATTGAATTCATTGAGGAGTTGAAAAATAAAGGTGAAAATAGAACAAAAAATGGATGTCGTTAATTTAAACATTACATATGTGCATGACCAATTGATATTTTAAAATTTATAACAGAACTCTTTGTCACATAGTGACAAACATGTTTGTTGCTTTTTAATATAATGTATATAATCCTTATAACTTTATTAATCTGTAATAAATTAAATGTATTAAATGCAATATATAATTACAAAAATTTTTAAGAATAATTTGTAAATATTATACAGATATTTCTAATTCACTCACAGTTTAACGTTTACTTTTTCACCATAAAAATTCTTAGCCTGTGATTGACTGTAAGCAAAAAAGATGCGTGTTTTTTTTTTTTTGGTCCAAAAACTATCAATTTTTTAAATATCTTGAAAAAGGTTATTAAAAATATTTCCCAGTTAAAAATTTCTCTCATGAATAATTGATGATCCGGTGAAATTTATTGGGAGCATCAAAAAATCAAAATGGAATCAAATTTAAAAAATTCTGTCAAATGAAAACATAATAAAACTGCATTTTAAGACAATTATTTTTATATTATTCAATTATAAAAATAAATTTAATTTAATCTTAAACAATTTTTTCTTAAATTTCAAATTGTTTCTGATTCATTATTTATTAAAAAAAATCGTATATTGATTCCACTGTCATATTAAATGTGCTGAATTGAAAGTATTCAATTCCCCATTGCTCTGTACATTTCGAATAGCATGATGCACCCTTAATTTATCAGGATTGTCAAACGACAGATATCTTAAATTTATTAACAATCATCCATGGATTGAAAAGTAGTTCAATTTCATGTTTAGATCATTGCGAAATCAAGTTACATTTCAGACAAAAAAAAAAATGAAACAAAGTTGTCTACCGGTTAGTACCAAAATGATCAGAACTAGCTGTAACGAGGTAAAATAACCATTTACTTGCAGCTGAAAACCAACAAGTGAAATATGTCTCTAATCCTTTAATAAAGAATTATCAGAGAAATACGACTAATCTGAAAATGTCTTTAAATTTAACCAATGATCTCATGGTCGTGAACCCCTTGCACCTCCTTCCGAGGGCAGCAGCCGCCTCAAGAAAATCTGAATTTATGACTTCGACATGAAATTCGAGATTCCACCTTTGCTCTGAGAAGCAGCGGTTTGTGATTCATCTGAAAAATTACGAGTCTCTGAGCTTCCAGTGACTCAAGGAACGGGTTCCCTCCAGTGATAAACTAATGTTGAACATACGATTCTGTATAGTGCGGAATCATAATTATTGTAAAAGAGGAAGTAGATTAAGAAAGATGTAGTTTGTAGCTCAAAAAAAATCTTGTGATTCATCCTTTTATCCGATCTTGCCACATAGTATGAATTTTTTTACTTCCGAAAGGAAACTTGGGTTTATAAAGCTTATTTATTATTTTTTTTATTTTTTAAGTAACGCTAAAATTTAGAGGATCATAATTCACAATCAAGAAAGAAAAAACAATATGCATCATAAGATTTCAGAGGGTTCATACTTATTCGAAAAAATGTGAATTTTTTAAAAGGAGTCTGATACAACTAATAATATTTCAGATTACTAATTTATTTTCAGATGCAAAAAATAAGAAATTCATATTTATATTTATTAAAAAAATGCGAATTTTTTAAAAGAAATCAGGTAATACTAATAATATTTCAGATTACAGATTCAAAAAATAAGAGGATTCGTATTCACATTTATTAAAGAAATTGTGAATTTCTTAAAAGGAGTCAGATACCACTAATAATATGTCAGATTACTAATTTATTTTCAGATGCAAAAAAAAAGAAGATTCATATTTATATTTATTAAAAAAAACTTGAATTTTTTAAAGGTGTCAGGTAACACTAATAATATTTCAGATTACAGATTTATTTTCAGATGCAAAAAATAAGAGGATTCGTGTTTATAATAATTCGAAAAAAATGGGAATTTTTTTTTAAAGGAGTGAAGTAACACTAATGATATTTCGGATTGTTGATTTATTTTAAGATCCAAACATAGATTCTAAGATATTTGTAAGAATCGTCAGATATATGTGTCTTAAAATATGAGTAATAATAAAAAGTTATTATGATTAAGTATACTTTTAATTTTCTGTTCTTTTTTAAATATATTTGATTATATTGTTACTATTAAATCAAAATATTGAATGACAAATTTGCCAAATTATTATTATCGATCCAAATCATCTGCTTAAATTAACTGAAACTATTGCATTATAGGATTCTTAACTGTTGTCACATTATGCCATATGCCGGCAGTGGTTACAGCCATTGCATCAAAATTTCATATGTTTTGCTGTAAGTAGTATTTGACATACGGCATTTTGATACTACAATGAAAATATTTTTCATTTTTAGTATAAACGAATTAACTGATCCAACTTAAATTTATTTGTTTTAGATTGAGGAAGCAAAAATTGTTACACATTAGAGGACTCAAAGTTTAATTTCATCCCTTCGTATATTTAATAAAATATATTTTAAATTTCATTTCTCTTTTCTTTTTTTTTCAGCAGAATCATAAAACTGATAATTTTCAGGTAAAATATCAGAATCAAATTTTAATCATATTTCGAAAAATATTATTCAGAATTACAAACCGCTACAGTGGAATATTACATGCATTTTGATGGAGATAATTTATTTCATTGTTATTTATTTTTTGAGGAAAATAAACCAGATATTTTTGAAATAGCATGTTTTCGGTTTTAGAATGAAGGACAGTAGTGCGAGTAGGATCTTTTTGCACAATTGTTTTTAGCACTAGCGTTTCCATTGTATTAATGTTAGTAGATGGAAGAACAGATGGATTTTTTGGTAAATGAATTTTTTGTTGGTGGATTTTTAGCAGATGAATTTTTTACTGATGAATTTATAGAAGATGGATTTTTTACTTCAGGGAGTTTTATGAAGAATTATGAATCGATTACCGCATTTCAGCATGAAATTTGTCGCAGATTAAAAGTTGGTTTAAAAGACTGTTTTCTCACCTAAAATAATTTTGGAGTAAATGCAAACAAAAGATTGGAGTAAATGCAAACAAAAGAACCTGGTACAATCCATATTCCAGAAAATGCGGAAAAGATTAAAGTTGCGATGTTGCGAATTCCACGGTACTTCCCTCGAAGACATTATGCTGAATTTCAATGTATAAAAGAAAATGTACATCATTAGCAAGATTTGATTTTCTGATCATAAATATCATGAAATGCAATTCAGCTACAAATTGTTACTTATTAATACTTATTAATTATTATAAGATTTATTAATACAAAGACTAAAGATTTTGTGATTATTTCAAAAATTTCCTTTTGATCTGCCCATCTTATTCGAGAATATTTTGAGATAGTTTTTCTTTTCGCCATTAACGAAAGTGATATTTTTAATATTTATTGAAATTACACAAAATGGAATCAATTACTTTAACTTCATGGTCACATGATAAACATAACAGCACTAGTCTTCTTCCTCTACACTGTGACGTCAAATTCTGCAGAATGCTCAGAGGACTACAGAATTAAATTGCATCAAATAATCGTGAAATATTTTCCTTTATTTAATCGCATTTATCATACGAAATGCATTCTTTTAGAAACATTTCTGAAGGAAAGTTAGTATAACAAAATAAATTAAAAATTTCTTGAAGGAAATAAAAGAAATGAAAAAACAAAGGCTTCCCCTTTGTTTTTTTATTTCTTCTTTTATTTTCTTCAAGAAATTTTTAATTTCTTTTTCATGCAAATTATAAATAATTTGCACAATTTTCTTAATCAACTGTATTTGATTGTGCGGCTATGACATCTGCATTCAATTAACATGTTTTTTACTTGCTCATTTCCTTTTTATTCGATACAGCTGCATATTTGATTATCGTATTTCTAGATGTCAAGGAATGAATAACTTTATATATTCCTATAATATCTTATTCATTCAATCATATAGTCTTAAGGCCACTCCTTTTTCTGTTGCACGTTTCTTTTACGTAATCGCTTACCACATTGACGGTCAATGACAGCTGTATTTTGATAGATGTTTTTTTTTCTGTTTTTTTTTTTTTCTACCGTAGGCATAATTCACTGCATCTTAACAAAGATCCCAGACTATCGCCATTAGCTATTGTGATCAGGTTAGTCGGGACATGATTGAATAATTTATAATGAGACAGAGGATTTTCTTTTTAAATAAAACATATTCTATTTAACGATGTGTCATCGTTCCATTCAAAAATTTCGTTATAAAGAAATTCTTTAAATAGAACTTATAAGGTATGTTATATAAATAAAGAAAAAAGACAAGAGAAGCCACTAAAACTTACATATTCACCTACTGAATGTAACTCAATATTAAAATACTTTAAAAAATCTGCAATTCTCTTTGTACAAATTACATTTTTCTTCAAAAATTTAACTTTTCCAAAGATTGAAAGTTTATTTATGGCATTCTTTCGAAACTATAATCCCAGTCGTATTGCATAAAATCCTATTAGTATTGCAACTTGTGAAAGTTTTTTTTTAATAATTTCTTTATTATCACTGTAGAGACTTCATTAAATATCGTAACACATTACAATATCTTAAAGGACATTCAACAATCACCAAGTCTTTATCAAATCTTTTTCTTATATCTTTCAAATGTTGTCATTTTTCACGGCAATCGATTTTGGCGGAATTTCGACAAAGAAAAAAGTGCGCAAAGTTGTATAAATGAATGAATTCTTGTTGGAGTACAGTTTCACTATTTCCAGTCTACATTGCTTCCATGGTCAACCATCAAGGTCAGGATAATCTGGAGGAAAGTGATGAAGGAGACATGTCGACATATAATTTGCAGATGCTGCTTCAGCATTTGAAGAATTTTTGAATTTTTTCAAATAGCATCACATATGATGAATAGTTAAATTGTAAAAACACATATCCAGTTTTTTTTTTTTTTTAATTTGCATCGGCAAGATTATATTGTTGCAGATTAAAGAAAATGCTGTTGCATTAAAATATTCAAAGTTTTTTTTTCCATAAAATATTTAATCCTGGTAAAATTGAGGAATAATTTATTGTTTATCCTTAATAAAATAGCAACTCTTTCATCATTAGGGAAATTTAAATAAAATTGCATTTTTTATCCAGAACTCATTATCACTCAAAGCATCGTTACTTTAATCTTCTTCTTCTTAATAAAATGACAGTAAAAAATGTGTTGTGTCCCAAAAGTTATGCTCAAATTTTAAATAATTCTCACATTAATAATTAATATCACATCCAAGTTTCATAATACAAACGTAAAACTTTCGTAAATAAGTGGAAATATTTGAATTACTGACAGCTATTTCCTAAGCATCTTATCTGATAATACTAAATAGGGTTTATACAAAAACCGACCTTTGGAAACACCAGTTTTCAAATTCAATATTTCCAAAAACCGGTTTTAGCCGGTTTGCGAATTTTTGTCAAAAAATAGAATAAGGAAAAATATTTAAAATATCCACTGAACGGTGGCTAAGTCTTGTTCTTATTTTGGACACAATATTGTCTGAAATTAAAAATACTCGTTCGCTGGGTACTGAGCATGGTTTTATAGTTTTCATGGCATGAAATAACAAATCTATAATTTTGGTTCTTTTATTCTTTGCCTCGAATAGAGAAAATTCAGCTTTCAGTGTCTTCGGATTTGTGAATTTTTTTTCAGGGTCTTCAAGAAACTTATGAATTGATTTTTCCATAGTTTCTTTTAAAAAAGTATTACTCGGATGAGAAGTTTCTTCGATTTGCTCTTCATCAGAATTGATTTCCACATAAGAATTTGGAAATATTCTAGACAATAAATTTCCTGTTAACTTAATAATTTCGGTTTTTGAAGCTAAAGAAAATACACTAGATTTCTTCGTTGAACTAGAAATATTTTGTGGATTTTGCAAATACAGCAAAAGAATTGCTAATTTTACTTGTCTTCTTTCTTGAATTCGTTCTTCTAAAGCATATAATTCCAAACTTATTTTAATGTTTAAATTTTTTTAGTTTAATTAACTGAAATTTAAATATACCTTCACTTGTTAATAAATTGGCATCTCGTCGCCCTAAGCCTTCAGCTGCTGGACAAATCGGTCTCAACAGATAAAATTCAAAAAATATTTTTTTTTGTTTTGTTTTTGAAGAGAAATATTCAGGAGCTTCGGAAAACCGATTTTCAAATGTGACAAATTTCCTTTAAAAAACCGTTTTTTAAAACTGGGTTTGAAAAACCGTCAAACCCTAATACTGAACAACGAAACTGCAAATGTCATTAGTTGGTAACAGTGCATTCTTTTTCAATCCATTTATTACAGTTGAGAATTAAGCATTATATTTCAGGTATTCTCCATTATATTTCCGTATTTCCAAACCTAGTGGGAGTTGGTCTCCCCAAAACATGCTTGCATACTCTCTAATAAAGATCCAAGAGAACACGTGACATTGGCGTACACAATTTAAGAAATATTTATCATTGGCGTGAATGTAGCATTTTATGCGGTTAACAGTATCCGAAAATCGAATTTATGCTTTAGACCCGTTTTCCTCTATAGATTGAAACAAATATTTGACACAAAACTGCATTTGTAATCACAAAATTCCATATCTAATTTGATACCTTTAAGTCATCGCGTTTTTGAGTTATCGGCCTTATATGCTTCTGAAAGTACAGACAGAAAAATAGGCAACCTATGGTTGAATTTGGCTGAATATTTGACTGATGTCTACGCTATTGATCTTTAATCCGTGAACCGAATTTTATTTACCTAGCTCTCTTTATTTTGTAGTTAACGTGTCAACTTATATTTGAAAAGCCCGGCATACGAACTTCCTCTAAAAGGATTTTACTGAAAAATGATGTGAAAAAATTATGATAACAATATGATTTGATAAAAATCTGCAATTTTGGTATAAAAACCTTAAACCAAATTTCAACCGTCTAGCTCGAAGCATTTTTGAGTTATTTTTGTCACAGACAGACAAATAGACAGGCGGACATTTTCCAAAATTGTGTTTTCCAAACTCAGCGATGTCTAAAACATGGAGATTCGTAAAAATCTAGCTTCCGAATTTTTTTTGACAATTACTATACTTTCTCTGCACTATGTATATGAGAAAGTAAGAATAATAATAATCCATTAAAATTAGATGCAAAGACTAAGAGGTAATTCAAGCCTACCTCTTCTACCTAACCATTTATTCATCGAGATTTCATTAAGTACATCCTCCTGTATTTTTGATGCGTTTTCCTACACCATTTGTAAAAAAAAAAAAAAAAAAAAAAAAATACAAACCGGAACTTAAAATCACAAAATCCCACACCAAATTTAATACATTTAAGTCATTGGGTTTCTGAATTATCGTGTTTACATGTTTCTGTTGTTTCTAATGATACTTGTCTTAGAAAGCCCACTGATTTTAGAAGTCAGTGATTTTAAGCCAAGGGTGCGTCTCTTGTTTTCAGTAGCGCCATCTAGGGCCAAGAGTACGACTTAGCTACACACGCGTCACAACCCTTTTTACGGGGCGGACTTCATTCATGCATTTCATTCACTCATCCACAGACCGTAATTCAGACCTGAATCAGAAAACAATCACCCCTGATCCAGTACCCTGAGTGGTATTACTCTCGACATGGAGGACTTGGTGACCATGACAGATTTATACGTGTGCCAACCACCACACACACGGAGAGTCTTCGGCCGGTGGGGTTCGAACTCGCACCCCAGGGGACGTTATCCCTGTCTCCATGTTTCTGACCGACAGACAGTCAATCCCTCGTTGGGTTTGGCTCAAATTTTGATAGGTGTCTACACTATAGATATCAACTCTGCGAACCCAGTTTTATCTATCTAACTCTCTTCATTTTGCAATTGTGGTGTTAATTTATATTCGAACAGTTGGACTGACGGACTTCCTCTGAAGAGATTTTATTCAAAATTTAATAGAAACCTGAAAATTTGATGAAAGTCCGAATACCAAATTCCAACCGTCTTGCTTAAATCGTTTTTGTCACAGACAGACAGATGGACATTTTCCAAAAATGTGTTTTTCAAACTCAGGAAGTTCTAAAACGTAAAGATTCGTCAAAAGTTGGAGTTCGAAATTTTTTGATTAGTATACTTTCTCTAAAGTACGTTAATGAGAAAGTAAAAAACATAATTCCAATCGATTGGCCGCTGAAGTGGGTATTTATTTACATCCAAACGGATGGTCACCTCTATGGCAAGTAGTTGCATATAAATGCTCTCTGTTAAGCACGGGTGGTTGGGAGAGAAAAAAAGAATAGACCTGACTGTTAAATAAGATGAGAGGCATCTGCCATTAATTGAGATATTTCATGTAATGAATCATATTTTGGTGTTGTTGCTGGTGACGCCTCGTTTTCGTGGTATATAATAAACATGAACACAGAAAGTTTTTTAAGAGCAAATGTATCGTTGTAATGAAGTCATTCAATCAATCTGTTGTATTGCAATGAAATGGCATTACAATCAAAACAAGATTTATTTATTTTTTAAATTTCAAAGAGCATGAGTAACCAGACCAGATAAACTATAATCAGATTAAATGGATTCCGAAATATATTATTATTTAAAAATATACCATATATATCTTCAAAGAAATGATAAAGAAATATTAACACCTTGCCTCCGTAACAAGGTGTTAATATTTCTTTATCATATCTTAAGGAGTTAATCATCGTTTCTCAAGATATTAATATTCCACCCGATTGGTGCCATGTCACATATATTCCCACCTGAACCATTTTCGTTACGCCACTGTAATCAATTAACAAAATAAAGTCTCTTTCATATTCTTTACAAAAATTATTAATATTATGCAGCTTCTTTATAATGATATTATTAAATGATGTCTTAGCTGTCTAATTATTAAAGTTGCCTGTTAACTTGCATTGAGAGTCTATTTTCATTTTAGTGCCTGTTCTTTAAATTAAAAAAAAAATTCTATGCAAACTCTATTAATGGATATTCATATTTCGAGAAGCCCTCGTGACCTTCCTTCTTATCATGCAAACATCACGAAAGCCCTGTTGCGCCCTCTCCCAACACCGACATCTTAATGAAGGTATTAGTCACGCGTCCTTCCGACAATCGTCTACTGCCAAACGATCCAAAGCGCAGGAATGAGTGACAGTTACAGTCCCGCGCGATACAATTTGAAAACATTTCTATATTATTTTGTGGAGACGCAATTGAAAGGAAACTTCACTCACTTTATCTTCATCAAGATGGGGATCAGATCAGAGGTCATGCCCCCCCTTCCCTTCTTCGAGGGGGTGGGAGAGGAGGGAAGGAAGACATTAAGAGATTTTAGAACGAGTCGAAATGGGTTTTGTGGAACAGCTGTCGGATTAATGTCAAGATCCTAAATGAGAAGGACTTAACCCCCTCTGACTCACAAGAACATCGGGGTTCTTCTTACGGGCGGAATGGGAAACACCTCTAGGGCGAAAACGGTTACAGTTATTGAGAATAGTGGAGTGTTATCTCTTCGCACAATCGTTTACTTTTATGAGGAGTGAAGCATAATTTCGGCACGTCTTTTCTCTTTAAAAGTTATAAAAAGCATGCCTGGTTGAGGGGAGGTTGGAATTTGTGATTAACCCCAGCTTTCATCGATCATATGACTGATTCTGTTACAACTGTCATGTACTACTTTCTATACATTACCGGTATTGTGCTCAGATGAATTGAATTTTTATAACCGTTTTTATAACTTTTATTATTGGGGGAAAATATAGAATTTTTTTTTAAGTTGTTTGAATGCTCTAGAATCTAGAATTATGAAGCTAGGAATGGGGCAAAGAGCATTCTACAAATTCAATAAAACTTCATAGACAGTATCGAAATGTTTAAATCTTTGTATTCTACGGAAATTCAAACAATTGGAAAGATTTTTTTTCAATAAGCTTCATAAAATTTTCAAAAATTTTATGAAGCATAGGAAAAGTTTAAATTAAATTTCGTGGCAAGTATTCAAATAACTAATTTTTTAATAATTAAAAACTAAATGTATCCATTGCGAGCCGTAATGTGGGTGTGAGCAATATTGAGTATGCAAACAAAACGACTAAAACAGGTTTTCTCCTAAGATATGTTTAATATATAGGATTCAAAATAGCAGTAGAAAATGAAAAATATTTAAATAAGGTTTATTTTATTTTATTTATATTTAAAAAAAATATCTTTCGTTTATCTTAAGTGTTTCGAGGTTTCCTGTTACTTAAAAATTTATTGAAAACTTTATTACCAGCTTTTAAACGTCGATGCAAGTGCACATTGACTACTGAAAATAGTTGCCTTCATATTGCAAATCGTAAGCAAATATTTTAAATACTGCTTAAAAAATATTAATTGTTTATGAAAAAAATTGTGTTCTGCGCCTTTTAAAAATCGTATCACACGTTCGGAATTTTTGAGTAGCTATGAAAATGCTAAAATTCTTTAATCAATAAACTTGATTATTATACTTAAAATAAAACTATAGACGATAGAAGGATTTTAAGTATGGTAATATTTCCTAATATATTTTACATTACATATATATGTAAGCATTATTTTGTTTGAAGCAGGAGGCAGGTGTAAAGCCATAGATGAGACATTTTGCATTTTTAAATTAATTTTAATATCCATTCCGAGAAAGCATAATTATTTACAAGCAGAGACGCGGACAAGGCACGTCCGCCACAGTTCGACACAAAAACAGAAGTCGAAAAAAATGAACGAAATAAATTATCCCTCGTCTTATATAACCTGAGATTTTAATAGGGAAAATATTTCTTCGTAGTATTAATAAGATTAATACTACGTATTAATAAGATTTTGATGGGGATTTCTGACACATGTCAATCTCAAGTAAGGGAAACACAGGGATCTTTTAAAAAGAATGTGCTTACTTGGCATTTTCCTATCCCTTCAAGCGGAGTGTGAGAATGTGTCGGCGTTTAGCTGATTCAGCAATTTTATAAAGCTTCTCTTGAATTAATTAAGTAGAGAAAGTGGAATTGAATCAAGAAATAAGAGAATGAACTTACTATGGGCTAAATTAAGATAAAACAATGTAAATTAATTAGAATTGAAATCAGAGTTTAAAATATCATTACATATATATGTGCGTGCACGCGCGCGCGCGTGTGTGTGTGTGTAAGCATAATTTTTTGTAAGCAACATAAAAGTTGTCTGACACAATAAATACCAGAGTATAGCTTAATTAAAATCAGAGGTGTAACAAATTTCCTCTGAAATACTCACTAAATTTATCTGATATCATGTATCATTACTTTTATTTATTTATGCTTTCATTTTAAAACCTTGGTGTTAGATAAATTTAATTAAATTGGTGAAATCATTTTAATTGGTTTTAATAGCATATAAATAAATTTTAATTTCAACACACTTTAATATTGTGCCTAAATTTTAAATAATAGATTAGAAAAAAAAAATTAAAAACTCAATATTTTAAATAAAAACTCATATTATTTTGAATAATAATATAAAAAGATTATCTGCAATTATAAATTATATTAGAATCGAAAAATGCAATTCAAAATAAAATCAAACATACAAAATATAAATCTTGACTTTACCAATTGATTCACGAAGATTTTTTAAAGACATTAATAACTTTTTTAATCATTCACAAAAAGCCAATTTTGTGTACTGGAGACTACTTGAGAATAAAGCAGGTGACGGAAAGTGATCATTATTTTATGATGATAATGTTGCATACAATTCACACTTTCGAAATTGGATTAATCAATTTTGCACAGGAGAGGTGCAGGAATTTTCTTGAAGATATGGAGCACAAACACAAGGGAAGAGTAGGAACTTCCGATGATGTCTCAGGTTACGGAAAGCATAGCGAAGAACAGTAGGGTAATTCAACAGGAGCTGGACCGGACCCTAGAATATGGACGACATAGGATATACCATCGGTTGGCATGAAATGACGTAGCCGTAGAAGAAAGGCGACGAAGAAGGCCGACCACTAAGGAAACGGCGAAGCTAGACGAAAAGCATCAGTGTTGAAAGGAGTTGTTGCATGATTTATTTTCCTTGCTGCTACCGCGGATTTGATTTTAATTCTTTTAATTAATTTAACAATTTTGCCCATGAAACTACCCTGTCGACTAATTTTAACGTAAGCATATTTTTTATAAGCAGATGAGAGTTCGACGATAGAGGAGACACTTTGCATTTTTAATTTCGTTTAAATCCATTCCGGGAAGGCACAATTTATTTACAAGAAGGCGCGGACAAAGCACGTTCCGCTCCTATCAACAGATTAGGCAAGAAGAAGCAAGGAATTAATTATCCCTAGTCTTACATACATGAAACATACATATGAATATATATTATACATATAAATATATATAAAAATATGAAAATAATTTCATCTCAAGTAACTCTGGATAGATCAGCTTCAAATAAATAAAATAAAATAACCACAGAATAATTTCAAAAATTTGCAGATATTCAGAAAGAAATGTTATACAAATTAAAGTAAAAGAAATTTTCTAAAAACACTTTTAGTATTGTACTAAATTGTAGATGTTTTTCGTTACAATTATTTCCTACTTTTTATTCCCGAAATTAAGTTTGTTTTTCAATTATCTGACAAGATTCATCATGACGATGAAATTCAAGTTGATTAAAAATGAAATGAATGATTAAAAATTAATGAAATTTTTAATCATGTTGATTAAAAATTAAGAAATGTTGGCCTACAGAATATTAAAGCCGACAAAATTTCTGAATTGTAACACACCAGGAAAGAGTTAAAAATCGATTTTAAAAAGTTCATATTTACAGAATTGAAACAAGTAGAATAAAAGTTTTGAAGTTTTTAAAAATAGTTAATTCACACTGCTTTTACTATAAGCATGTTTTTTTTTTTTTTTTAAAGATTTAGATAACTGCGTTTTATACGTTTTAAAAGTTGGGGAAAATAAATTTTAAAAATAATTTTTAACTAATAACTCTAGTAACTTCTTAATATGACTCATTTACCAATGAAGGAAAAAACAGGACAACCGGAAACGCAATTCATATACAAAATACATCCGAGACTCGAGGGATTTTTTTTTTAAATTTGGATTTATAAAATTGAAACTTTAGACTGGTCTGGCCTTCTTCTTCTCTGGTGCAAACCATCTGGTCATTTAAATTAGATTAATTAAATTCTATTTAAAATTTTGCTTATGCCTTCATATCATCTTCCATGCAAGAAATTTTTTAAAATCTTTTTTAACCATCATATGAAAGTCTGGTTTTGATCCTTTAAGATGATACATTTAAATAATCATAAAGAAATAATAATGACAATTTGAATTTTTAAAACATATAACAGATGGCCTTTTCAAATATGAGTGGTCCTATCAGAAACCGAACGATCTGCAGAAAAATGCCGCAGTCAACTATGTGTCAGCTGTCAAATCGCTGACAGCTCACCAGGAACTTGGCCTATTCGAATCAACTCGGAAAAGCGGAAACGAAATTCAAACTTAGTTTATGTTACATTTTTCTTACTGACTAGTTTTGCAGCTTTTAAGATTCAGGTGTTTACAATGAAAGGAATCAATTCACTATATATCGAACATAAGGGTTCCTGAAAGAAATATTCGATACCTAGAAAGTTGAATACAATATATACACATAATTAAAACTTTTCATCTGTTCTAACTAAAATCAGCAGGCAGTGGTCTCCCCAAAAACTTTCTCGCATACTCTCTAATAAACTTGTCATGCCAGACAACGCCTTAAATGGCAATAGCGTACAATAGTTACAATATATTAACTTTTGGTGAAAATAGAGTTTTTACTTATTCAATCGTGTCAGTTTTGACGATTAATCCCTGACATGGGTTCATAGTATCCAAAAATCGAATTTGTTCTTTAGTCACGTTCTCCTCAATCGATTGAAATAAAATTTGACATGAAACTGCACTTGTAGTCCCAAAATGCCATGTCATTTTTGATGCATGTAAGTCAATGCGGTTTTGAATTATCGTTTATACATATTACTGAAAGTGCAGACCGGCAGACAATCAAACAGTATTTGGATTTGGTTCAAAATTTGATAAATATTTACTCTATAGATGTTATATGTGTACTGAATTTTATCTATCTAGCTCTCTTCGCTTTGTAATTATCGTGTTAACTTATATTTGAACAAAAGGACAGATGGACTTCCTCTGAACACATTTTACTCAAAATTTAATAGAAATCTGTAAATTTGGTATAAAGACCATAAACGAAATTTCAACCGCCTTTCTCAAATCTTGTTTGAGTCAACTTTGTTACAGACAGATGGACATTTTCCAAAAATGTGTTTTTCGAACTCAGGGAGGTCTAAAACGTGGAGATTTGTCAAAATTTCGAGTTTAAATTTTTTGACGATTACTGTACTTTTTCTATACTATGTATACGAGAAAGTAAAAAATTAGGCGTAATAATTTTTTTAGGTTTAGCATATTTCTCATCAGTTTTTCTGTGTCTTTTATTAAATTTTCTTTCATTCTCAAAGATTTCTTATTTCCTCTCAGAAATCTAAAGCTAAATTAAATTTAAGATAAATTTCTGGTTGCAATTTAGGACAGGGGTCGTTGAGCGGGAACTAAAATAGTCATATTACTCTACGTCAAGTATTTAATCCTTATCCGTAAAAGACATTTAATCTTACATGAATTTCTGTTAAAGAAAGAATAAAAGAAACATTTTTTTTAATTATTTTTTATTCTTATATTCAAATTCCCTGACCACTCTTTGACTGCAATAAATATTAATATTTTGTTTATGTTTAAAAATTTTATATCTAAATTATTTTTTAATGGAAATCCAAAATTCTTGAAACAAGTTCGACATAGCAAAATTTTCTATATGATTCAGCTGTCTTTTCAGTGCACAGTAAAAATTTATTACCCGAGGCTCTTTCAACTGAGTTCAAACATTAATATTGTTAATTAACCAGGAATTTAAATTTTGCTTTACATTTATTAACAAAATCAATAAATTTCTCAGAAGTTGGCATTGAAGCCGATTATCGCGATATGAAGTAATATAAAAAAATCACTATGGAGGAAATTATTTTATGATCCAAGCAATCATTCTTAGATACTAAAATAAAAACACACTTTCATTCTTTTATATCTTCTTAAGGGCGTTAAAAAATTCTAATAAGGAAAATGTGCTTTAGGAAAAAAAAAATAATTTGGTAATTTTTGAGAAAATGCAAAGTAAACATCAAACATCAATAATATTCGCAAATTCTCATATCAAACTTAACAATTGTGTCGAAAAAAACTCAGATCAGAAGTTTGATGATTAATAAAAAATGTTTGTAACAAATATTGATCTATGGTAATGCATTTTCATGATTTAAAATTAACAGCTATGGAAAACTTGCTGAGAAAATGCGCTCATGATTAAAAATCTCTGTTAACCGTGAACCGCGATTTTGATTATCCGAAAGGATAATGATCTCAGTGTAGATTAGATATTCTATTTTTTATCTTATATTTTTATTATTAAATATATAAGAAAAACAATAAAAACAAGACAAAAAAAATTCCCTCTGGTTACTACTAAAATTGCATGTTGGAGTATTCGTACATTTTCTCACTTTCATAAGCCTTTTTGTCCTTATTTTCATGATAAACTTGTGAATACTAGATATTTTTTATCTAAAAGAATTTAATTAATTTTTGTGTTTAACACTATAATATTGTTGTATTTACTAATATTAAAGAAAAATGTTTGTGTTTGTGCGTTGGCGCTCTTCAGAACAGATTGTTTGATCTAGTTACCAAATTTGGCACGAATTTCCTTTGGAAGATTTAAATATTTGAATGGTTTTTTTTTTTTTGAAATTTTGATAAGAATTTTCATTAATTAATTATTAAGTTTATGGCTTTTTCCCATAATAACTTCTAAAACTATTATTGCATAAAATTGATTCTTACTACAAACATAATATTGTCTAGTTGATACTATCAATTTAGTTCTCAGGCAATAGGTTCCTAGGGTTTTTTTAATATAAATTTTCTTTTATAATTTTCAATAACGCTTTTCATTGTTGCTTAGAAATTTAAGGCTTCATTGCTTCATTAAATATTTAATCGCATGATTTTCTTTCATAGTTGGAAATTATAGAAGAAAATTATATTTTATATTTGTATAATTTGTGGGAGGAATAAAATAATTAAACACTATTGCAAAAAAATGTACAGTTTGAAGATGGATTACTTGAACAATTATGTTTCTAATGGCACCAAGATATCACAGCACTTGATTCTATTAGAAATGTTCATACTTCTAGCAATCGATGAGGGACTTTAGACCATTTTACACGAAAATAATTATAAGAACCTTTGGATTCTTACTGATAGCCGTAGCTCAATGGAACACCTTAACAATTGGACCTATGGGGGAGATAAAGCAAGTTTGTCTATTCTTCAGAAGTTGAAGCTGATTTCACTCCAACCTGATATTCATTTCCAGTGGATCCCATCTCATGTGGATCTACTTCGTAACAAAATGGCAGACAGGCTTGCAAAGAAAGGAAGCAGCCTAGCGACTTCATCTTCTGCTGAACTCACATATTTAGAACTCTTCTCTCAGGCGAAAATCCTAAATAAGAAGAATTGGATGGTTCCCCCTACTCATGATTGGTATAGGGTCAATAAACCGGGCCAATCCTTAATTCTTCCTTGTGATAGAAAAACCAACACTTGCCTGTCGCGCCTTGCCAGTCCTTAATGTCTTTTCTTTTCTCAGGGTGATAGATCTTACCCTCTTTGCCCGAAATGCTACCAACATCAGGCGTCTGCTGAACATATTCTAGACTGTTTAGGACTTCTTTGAGGAGAAATTTATTCTTCTCCCTTCCTCGGTTTTAACTTTCTTCTTGTCATCGGATTTCTGGATTTGGTCTGACTAAGTCAGGCTATGGAGCTTAGCAACAACAGAAGTGTTCATGGACACACTAAATAGAACAGATGTGATGCATCACTAACATTAAATGCATAACGTATATAACTGAAATTAAATGCAACAAACACTCCCAACAGAACTAATAGCCACATTTGAGAACTAATATAGAATAATTGAGGTACATTTATGAGTTGTTCAAGGTTAAAATGATAGGAATTTTAACACTTTTTCATCATTATTATTAGCACTGCTAATGATTGCTTCACCACAGTACAATTAAATTGGTAGTAACTTCAAGAACATCTTAACGATGATGATTTTATATTCGGATACAATTAGAGCATTTAGTACATGGCCATTCAAGGATTTTCACTTATGCTACTGTCAAAAGAAATTATACTACTTTCAAAAGAAATCGAGGCGCAGTCTTTAAAAACCGAAAGAATGTATAAAACAAATAAACAAAAAAAAATCATCACTTAATGGTTGCGCTGTTATCAGTAAGCGAGAAAAGCTTTTAAACATGTTCTTTCATCAACAAAATGATTTTTATCAAATTCTTCAAACAAAACAACACTCAACGTAAAGATTTTCTTTTTACCCTTCAGTAATTTTTATAACATTCACTAAAATGTTGTTTGACGTATAGAAAAAATATGTAAGGCGGTGTGGATGATAAAGAAGGGGGAAAAAATCTTCCAGCATTTTTTTAATGTTTTTTTTAACTTTCATTTAGCTTTTGTTAAGTTCCACTGGTTAGAAGGCTTAACGACTTCTACTCAGGTAATAATATTCTTGGCAAAAAGCTGAGGGCGTTTAAGGATAATACGCCTTTTTGGCCTTAACGGACGACATAACGTGATTATTAGCCTTTTTTTTAGTTACTTGAAGAACAATGATTCCCAGGTGTGATTTAAACATCAAGTAAGTGTTTTAGAAAGTCATCACAAAGTTTTGTTTTGAGACTACTTGCCTACTGCCATATCGCTGTTAAACGAAGTTGCGTAAGTGCGTTAGTATTTTGTCGGATGAATACAAAGACTTTCGAGTAGCAGGCACATTTGTTTGTATTAGTACTGTAATTATCTCTCGCTAATTACAGCCATTTTCTTTCTATAGAGAAATGGTGAATTTTTACAAGGGCGTTGCTACAACAACAGATTCTGAAATAACGAAAGTGACGGAATAAAAGGTTATAGGTCAATGTTTCGTAATTTTGAGGGTTTCAGGTATTTGAAAATCAAATTATAACCGCAATAAGGAAAGGAGAATTTGGCATATCTATCATTTATATATCGAAAAATACATTTCTAAAAAGCCATCAACAAAATGCTAATTAATTTAATTTAAAAAAATTGATTTAAAAAGAATATAACTTACTTTAAAATAATTAAAATTTGGTTCTATGATTTCTGAATGGTCGTGCATTTGAAAGTTATACAACATAATCTCAAGAAATCAAGTGGCGTCTTTTTAAAAAAAATTTATATTTGAATCTGCTTTGCAATTTTTTTTTTATTTAAAAGAGATGGAAGTTATCCCAAATTATTTGGGACAGTTCCAAATTTGATCTTTTATTCCGAATTTGTATTTTTCATCTCATATCTTACATAACTCTCTTAATAAAGAAGCAAATTACAATTGTCTGTTGGAGCTTCATAGAGTGAAATCATTTTAAAGTAAATTTAACAAATTTTTATAATGTTGGAAAATGAAGATGAAATTTGATGTATTTATTTATTTATTATTATTATTATTATTATTTCTTGCTCAATAATGTTTTCGGCATTTATAACGATAAAGCGATAAAATCTTGTTTAAATATTAATTAATTCACATTCTCATTCAATTTTTTAAAAAAACTACTCCAAAGTGTACGTTGCGTTATTAAAAAAATTGTTTTTTTAATAACGCAAATTTAGATATTATACAAATTTTTCCTAAATTTTGACAAATTTAAAAAAATACTTTTTGAATAATTTTCTACATTTTCCTTCATTATTGCAATGGCATTCATATAAATTTATTTTATATTTTAAAATTGTGATTTAAAATATGCTATTAATAAGTTTACTTATTAATCGCATGATTTTCTCTTGAAAAGATAGATTCTATTTATATTATTTGCGCAATTTATTTGAATTAAAAAATGAAACTATAGTACAAGGGAAGTGAGCATGCAATTGGAAGATAAATTACTCGGACATCTTTTTATAGTATTATGATTTCATGGTATTTAACTCCATTAACAAGATAACAACACTGCGAATAGAATAGCTTGTTTTAATGATGCAATATACTTACACTACATTCGCTTTTAATTGCTTATGCGATATGTGATTGTGACATGCTGGTACAAAATGCCATATATTGTTAGTTACCTCAACATTTCGTATCCTTTGCTGAGTGTGGTTTTTATATAAATCATTCTGACACAGAAGCGATCATTTTTCTAGATTTACGGCTTTATATTACTCCTCTCTTTGGAAACATGTCTTATAATCATAGTTTTTTTCTGTATTTTCTAGTAAATATTGTTGTTATTTTTCTATCAGCTTAATTGTAAGAGTTTTAATATATTCTTGCTTTACTTAAATGTAATCTATCATCTTTTCTCTAACATAAATATTTTTTGTATAGAATTTCCAATATCATAATTAAAAGGTAATTAAGCCAATTTGGATGATTGCATAAAGTCCAGATTTTAAATAAAAAATACATCAAATATAGGAAAAAAATTTAATTTTAATTCATTAAATTGTTTAACAAACATTAGACAGGAAAAACTGTAAATTCTGTAAAATTTAAATAAAAGAAAATATCAGATTAATTTATATTTGAAGAATAATAAACACATATATGAAATGAATCGTCTGGAAGAGAACGGAGGCGATGAGTTAGCGCAAAATCACATCTTGTTTCTTTTTCTTTATGGCTAAGAAAGGAGTTCAATTTTTAGAATTTATTAAGATTTCTTTGTTAAATCTGTGACCATAAAGTAACATACTCTGAACAGAAAGCAGGAGAAAATCGGCATAGAAACCTATTCAGAGCTTGTTTAGCTTCAATTTTCCTTAAGTTTAAACACACCAACACTTATTTTAGGCACATACAGAACATATAGACTCTGAAGAGTGTTTCAAAGCTTTGCACAACTCACAAATGAAGACTGAAATCAGCTGATGAGAAAATAATTAATTTTAAGAGTGGATAAATTAAATTTATTACATACATGTGTACTACAAATTATATATAATATTATAAATTCGGAAAATCGGAGACTCCAATATTTAGTCTATGACTCTGCAGTATTTACAATAGAATCATTAATATTGTACCACGCATTTTGGCACCTGTTTATTTTTACGACCCCTGCGATAAATCGCCAAAAAAATGCAAACAATCGCCAACCATTGTGTCGAAATCTTGGCACTTTACATATAAAAGAGCTTGTCAATCTTGGCGCAATCTGAAAATCGCCAAGTAAGCCTAGGAAAGCAACCATCTAGGTAAAATCTTGGTATTTTATGTATAATAGAAATTGATGATCTTAGCGCAATTTGAAAATCACCAAGGAAACCCATTGTCTTAAAGGTGTTCTTGGTCAAATGTATAATCAAATTTGGCGATTTTGAAGTAATCTAATAATCGCCAAAATAAACCCGCAGACTGTAAAAGTAAACGAGTACCCACATTTCTACATGCAATATAATAAGAGATAAGATTGATAAGTTTTGAAATTTTAAATACATCTTTTAAACCTACGTTATATAATGTAGGAAAAATTTTGAAATAAACAAATGTAATGTGATGTTACGCAATAAACACATTGGTTAAATAGATATAAATAAAAACTTTAAATTAGCGTTATCTATTCTTTAGAAGGTTTTGATATAAGCTAAAAAATGTAAATTGAATATAATGTAAGTTATGTAATAAAAACGAGTTCACAACTACATAGTTACGAAACTCACGTTCGTGATTCAGCATGAATAAGCTAGTATTTGACTCTACAAGATGAGTCAAATTTTCCATCTGCTTATACAAAATGAGCTTTGAAATAAAAATAAAATATTATTTAGGAAGCTACTTTATTCTTGCATAATAAGCAATTTGCTTAAAAGTTTAAAATAACACAGTGGAATTAGCGTCACTTACGCGCTATTTTAAAACAGTGCATCATCTTCTCATTATTTAATTGAATGACTGTTTAAGAAGGTAAACACTTCATGCTTTGTTATGAAATTTTTGAAGATATTTATTTCTACATTCTTACAAGTGACCAAAAGAATAGAATTAAAATCGGTTCGTTTGGAATATAAACAGGCTTATTGTACATCTTTGTTTCATTAAGATTGTTTCGTAAATTTTATTATAAATATTTTGTTCCGATTCATTTATAAGAATTTATTTTTTAAAGCTACATAATAAGTTAAGGATTAAATGAAAGAAATTCTCTTCGCATATTATTTTTTCTTTTTCAAAAAAGCTAAATTAGATATATGTGTATCAAAGTTTTCTGCTCCTTTATTTAATTTAATTTAAGCTATTAAATATTTATTGGCAACGATGAGTAAAATTACCCGTTATAGAAAGTTCCAGAAGCATCTGCATGATAAATAAATTCCAAACTTGTTCTAGATTCTTTGAATATATTCTATAATGATCTTCGACCTTTGTCTCTGAAGCCAGAGAGTAAGTGTTTTTGTTTTTCTCTCCTTTACATTTTGAAATAAAGCAAATAATTTTCTAGAATTCATTTTTTTCTTCGTGTCATTTTCGTAGAAGAACAAAGATATCTTTCAACTTCGTGTATTATATTTGATAATTTCTGCATAACATTATAGGATTAAAAATACTTCTTTAACATTTTTTTTATTAATTTAAGTTTCCAATTGATTTAAAAACCTGCATAATGTTTCCTACTGCAAAAGATACTAGTTGGTGTTTTATACCAAACCTCGTTCTTTCTCTTGTATATCAAAGATACTAAAATAAACAATTAGTAAACAAGCTACCTCTGCTCTAGAAACAAGTTGAGCAGCATAATCAGTTATGTTGTAGTATCAGTATTTTTTTTGCTAGATTATCATTTATTTCAATGAATTGATTTAACCATGTATAAAAGTATGTTATACAGTGTCTCATGAAAGTGATGGGACACATGTGCTTTACAAAAGGAAACTGTAATAAAATAAATTTAAAAAACATGCACAAATTTTTTGTGGGTGTGTTTCATACTTAAATTTAGTAACAATTATTACATAACATACATTTTGTCAAAATATTATAATATTAACTTAATAAAAATGCAATTGTTTAGAACGGAGCAAGAAATGGCTCACATAAGTGATGGGACACCAATAGATATGCAACAAAAATCGTCTGAAATAAGCAATAAAAATATTTTTGGTGGTTTTATTTTTACTCAAAAGCAATTGGCAATAATTTATAAAATCGTCTGCAGTATTTCTCTCCAGTTTGTTTTGGAATTTTTGTTTTTTTTAGCTCTGTGCAGCCATGAATGCTAAACGAAAAGAAACTTCGCTTGAAATTCGAAAATTAGTTATTAATTTGCATATTGACCGTGGAAAATCTAATAGAAAAACTGCTGAAACAGTTAACTTGAGTCATTCAACAGTTTTCAATATCATTAAACGATATAAAAAGAATCATATTATTCAGGATAAAAGAAGACCTGACTGACCATCAAAGCTATCCAATGGAATAAAGCGAATTATCGTTCGAAATATTTAAAAAAAAATCCAAGAAAGAGTGCTACTCAAGTTGCTGCTGATTTACAAGCATTATATGGAATAATTGTTAATCCTGAGACTATTAGAAGGGTCATTCGATCTGCTGGATATCACGGTAGTGTAGCCAGAAAAAAATTCTTCGTAAGTGAAAAGAATAGAAAACTCAGACTAGCTTTCGCAACATCCAACATAAATAAGAATTCTGATTACTGGAATAAAGTTATATTTGCTGATGAGAGTAAATTTAATATATTTGGTTCTAACGGTAGAATCTTGGTGTGGAGAAAACCCAGGGAACAATTTCGCAAACAGAACTTGGTGCCAACAGTAAAACATGGTGGAGGAGGAGTTATGGTATGGGGTGTATGCCGTCCGCTGGAGTTGGTAATCTTGTTTTTATTGACAGTATAATGGATCAGTACAAGTATATTGACATTTTAAAGCAAAATTTGAAATCTTTATGAAAGTTGAACCTTCATAACGATTTTAAATTCTACCAGGACAATGACCCCAAGCACACTGCTTAGAAAGTTAGACTCTGTCTGCTGTATAACTGTTCTGAAATAATAAAAACACCACCACAATCTTCAGACTTAAATACCATAGAGAATATTTGGCAAGAATTGGAATCAAGAATTCGCAAACACACCATTTCTTCAAAACAACAATTAAAATCGGTGCTTCAAGAAGAATGGGGTAAAATCACTCCAGAAATCACAAAAAAATTAGTCGAATCCATCCCAAGAAGATTAAATCGTCTTTTAAAAGTAAAAGGAAATCCAACAAAATATTAAAACCTTTTAAAAAGTAAAATATTTGGATAAAAATTTGATGGAAAAGTAAGTGTCCCATCACTTATGTGAGCCATTTCTTGCTCCGTTCTAAACAATTGTATTTTTATTAAATTAATATTTTAATATTTTGACAAAATGTATGTTATGTAATAACCATTACTAACTTTAAATATGAAACACACCTAAAAAATTTGTGTACATGTTCATTTATTTATTTTATTACAGTTTCCTTTTGTAAATCACAAGTGTCCCATCACTTTTGTGAGATAGTGTAAGTCAATCGTTGAAATGGAGGCGAGGAATGTAAATGAAACGAAAGCAAACCTTTGTGAGCAACAGAAAAGCCATAAGTCGATATCAGTAGTTTTAGGCTGTCTGAAATTAACTAATATTTTGCCACTGTTCCACTTTAGCTTCGGAGATGCTTAATCCGTAAAATATTTAGTCATCCTAAAATTAAATTTTTACCTTTTCAGCTATACTAATTTCGTTTTTGTATACTTTTTCTTTCACCTTTTTTTATTCATTTTTTAGAAAATTTAATGCACTTGATTTTTAAAATAAAAAAAATTTAAATATAGTTTTTTTTTTCCTGGAGAACGGTAAGACTTTGAACTAAACCATTTCCACCACTATCACTATTTTTTTTTAAATTCTAATCTATTTCAATACATAATCTTAAGCGAGAATTTGCATATTATACTTTATACAAGAGTAGCTTCTGTATTAAAAATATTATGCATGAATAATGCTGGGCATATCGCATATAAATAAAATCGAACGCATGATATCCTAGAAGTATTAAAAATATAGGTTAGGGGAATAGCTTTCAAGGTGATTAAATTTCGCTCGCTCTTATTGGAAAGCTCAATAGGCACAGAACTGCGAATTTTGCAGCTCAAGGAACTATTTTTAAGCATTAAATTGTCTTACATATACTCTGTTCATTATATACTCGAACCTTTCTAATGGAAATCAATCCTTTGACATCATACTTCTATTAATAACATAATTGTCCCCTTTTTTTCGCGGTATTGTAACTTCATTTTTCTTTCTCCAGCATTTAAACTACACAGCTATTAAAGAGAACTCTTCTTTCCAAGCTTTCAACAATAAAAGAAAATCACGCGATTGAATATTTCATGAAATGATGTTAACGATTTAAATCTCTGGCCAAAAATGTAAACTACTGTTAAAAATTAAACAAAAAATATTTTTAAAAAATTGCCAAATTTCTGAAAAATATGCTAGACAATTAAAATGGTATAGTTAAAAAGATAATTTTTAAAAAATTTTAAATTTTTGTATAATTTATTTTTGTATAGGAATAATATCGTTCCAATTTTTTTAATCGTTCTCCGTTGCTTATGGACCAAGTTTTCTAGCTCTAAGTCAAATAGTTTGGTCTATAAAGCACCAACACAAGCATGTATCTATTTTTTATTGATTTTCTTTCTTAAAAATATTTATTAAATAATCTTCAATGCATGCTAAGCAATAAAGATTTTTTTAATATTTTTTTTTGTCTTTTTCTAATTTTATAAACCATAACCAGCTTGTTGAATAGTTTCATTGTTAAGCTATTTTTCTTTCATTTGTATGTCATGGTTCCAAGATCTTGATTCCAAATACTCCGCATACTCTCACACAAAGAGACAATTATTTTTATTATTAGTAAAGATTAAAGAATCGTATACTACTTGAATATTTTTCTCCTTCATGTTTTCATTTAAAAAATATATCAGTTCTCTTTTAACAATTTTATCAAAAAATATACCAGAGGTGAATTATTATATTATATTTCAGTTTTTGTTTTGACCAATAAGTTAAAGTTCTTTTCAAAGATAAAAATAATAATTTCAAAAAAACTATGTAATCTTCGAAATCTGTAAAAAGAAATTATGAGTACTGAATTTTCGAAATCATTTATTATTTCAGTTTGACAAAATTTATTTTTTCTGTTTCACCTTGATTGATATTTTATAATTATGAGCATAATTTTCCAAATTACCGGTGGAAAAAAAGGCACAGTTTCAGTTACAATTTTACCGGTAATCAGATAAACAATATTGCATCATTTATTGTATGCGTGTACAAGAAAGAGTAAAAAAAAGAACCTCGTTGTTGAAAGTAATTATTTTTATTATATTTTTTTCTTTTCCAGTTTGATATAAAAGAGTGTAATTCTTCACGAAACAACAAACAAATTTTGTTTATCACATGACGTCATAATAATTTTCTTCCGCATACTGATTTATTTATAATGTATATTTTACGGCATATGTCAATACATCTTGCTCATATGCATAATAAAAGAGGGATTTTTTTTTAGATATTGACACTTAGCTTATTTTCTACCTTTGGTTCGCATTATCTAAATGGATGCTTCTGCTATATATGATGCAAAAAAAATAAAAATACAAGTTATTTCAATCTGTGAAGCAGGTGTTGAAAATAAGAGGAAACAATTGGTTGCTTGAGTTGGATTGAGTACTTTTTTCTTTAACTGCGTATTCAATTACAGCACATGAAACGGGAAATAATAGTCAATGCAAGGAAAAGGGATAAAATAATAGAAAAACTGTAGTAGCAGTACTTTTCTCGGCAGATGATAAAAAGATGAAATAGAATTTAGAAGCAATATTATTAGTTGAAGATGCCATTTTATCAGTATCAGTTAGAACTTTTATTTATTTTATAGAACAAAAATTGACCCTCAGACTGTGTAATTTCGAATGAAAATAGTATATCATTCACAATTTCATAAATATACTTATAAAAATTGCATTTCTTCACTTTTCCATTAATATAAAAAAGAATTAAAAAATTTAGCAGAGAAAGAATTAGAGTGAGTAAATATTTGTAGGATATTTTCACTGTTTAGGAAATTCGCTTTTTTATGATCTTGTCCATTTTTGTATGATATTCAAACAACTTCAAATGAATTTACTTTATTATTTTTTGACAGATGTGAATGATCATTGAATTTCTTTTGTGTATACGTAAAAAACATAAATAAAGTAAATGCTGAATCTCTGTTTTGTGTTCAGATTGATGGTGAAGTTTTGGATTAGCATCGTCATCACCATAGGAATACAAAAACTCATCATGAATTTTTTTTTAAATGTGTTTACATTTTTCGATCTTATATACAAGAGTAACATACTTTTGAGAAGATTAGATCTTTAAGAAATGTTTATGCTCAACATGATTTTACATTTGACTTCCTGCTTTATTTCTGTTTTTCATTCAATTGATGTATTTGCTTACCTTGATATGATCCCTAAAACAAAATATTTTGAACAACCTTCTAAAATTTGTTTGCAAATTACAGCATCGTAGAATTCCTAAATCATAATTTCACATCTAAAATTAGAGTCAATTCAAGTGCACTTGACGCTTGCCAATTGTGGCATGAAGGTATAATTTCATTTCTTTCATTATGTAGAAATTCGTTGAATGGAGACATTTATTATATTTAAAAATCGTTCTAAGCTCTGCAATATTTGAATAATTTTACTCTGTCATTTAGAATGACTAAAAGGTTTTACGATAATGATTTCAACTGTTGGTTATCGAAATTATATTGAGAGCTGATTACATGTGAAATAAATTACATTTTGCATATTTTACCACTATTTGAATTCAGAAGAAAGGGTACGTTCAATAGATGCCATCACATTTCCATAATATATACATTAATACAGCCTTGGAAAAAAAAGATTAAATGTGTCTAATGCATTAGTTAAATGTGAATTGCAAATTTTTCGTAAAGTGTTTCTCCTATCCAAACTGGATTTTTAATGAGCAACGAAATTGAACCACATCCTTCAGGGGGAAGCAACCCTGAACCAGATATTTTTCTTTACTCCCATATCATTTAAACTTTGAACCCTTTCTATCATTCAAACCAGTTTGGTTCTTTAGAACAAGCCGCTGCTAATGGTACCGGGTTCTTCAATATTTCTGTTGGATTTTCTACGATGGAATTAAATGATATTTTGCTTTGTTCCTTTATCTTTGAGCTTCTTTAATTATAACGGTAAGGATAATTAAGGGATTTTTGAAAGCACGCATTTTGTTTTTTGGATAGAGAAATGGTTTTTGAACTTATAAACCGGTTCAAAAACCATTTCTCTATCCAAGTTGAGTTCTTTATTTTATTTTATTTATTTATTTTTGGCTAATAGCCAACAGGTTAGTTTTTCTTAATACGTGTACACAAAGGATTATTTCTGCAAATTCATGTGTCAACTGTTGATGTATTTTTCTAATAATTGTTTTCCGGTTTCAAAAAGTTTATTATTATTATTATTATTTATTTATTTATTTGTTAAATTTATTTTTTTAGATTCGAAAATCATTTTTTTTTACTTCTTTGTATACATAATATAGAGAGAGTATAGTAATCATAGAACTGAGATATCAGCTCAATGATAGTAATCGTCAAAAGATTCGAATCGAACTAGAGATTTTGATGAATCTCCATATTTCAGACCTTCCGGTAATCGAAAAACACATTTTTCGAAAACGTCCGTCTGTCTGTGACAAAAAAAAACAACTCAAAAACGCTTTGTATATGATTGTATTTAGTGTACAGTCTTTACACCAAATTTGCCGATTTCTATCAAATTTTGAGCAATATCAGCTCAGAGAAAATCTGTTTGTCCGGCTGTTCCAATGCGATTTAACACGATGACTACAAAACAAAGAGAACTAGACAGATGAAATTCGGTACACAGACTTAACATCTATAGTGTAAACACCTGTCAAATTTTGGGCCAAATACAAATGACTCTCCGTCGGTCTGTATTTTCAGAAACAAGTAAACGCGATAACTCAAAAATGCATTGATTTAAATATACAAATTTGGTCTGGGATTTTGGAACTGCAAGTGTAGCTTTGTGTCAAATTTTTGTTTCAAACGTTTGAGAAAAATGTGTCTAAAACACAAATTCGATTTTTCGATGCTATTAACGCATGCCAGAGATTAATCGCCAAATAACTCGCCAAGAATGACATAATAGATTCAGTGAAAATGCTAAATTCAAGCCAGAAGTTAATATTTCGTAACTATTGTACGCCAATGCCGTACAAGGCGTTCTCTGGCATGGCAAGTTTATTAGAGAAAGTATCGAAGAGACCACTCACGCTGGTTTAATTCATAAATTAACTATCCAGTGGTTAAATCTCATCACTAATTATCTTATTCCATACAAAATTATAATCATAATATCATATTTTGAACATTTAGTTTGTTGTTAGGTATATTCACAAAAAATTACCAATTCCATAAAATTTCTAAACATTTTTCTAATGAACATTTATCTCTGAATATAGCTTATTCAAGAAAAATGTCAAAGCATTATAGAAATTAATTTTTTTCTCAAATTTCTCAGAATTACTAATTTATGAAAAAATGTGTAAACATTCTTGTATGGTAAGTTAATTTCTTAAATTTCTAAAAAAAGCAGGTTTTGGCTGTTTGTTAAAATTTTTTCAAACCTAATTTCTAAACCTAATTTCAATAATTTTTCAAGACCCTAATATTGGACGTAGTTCTTGTAAAAAAAACAATCGGATTCGTTTTTAGAAATTAAATCTAACAGGTGTATTTTTTAATGTATCCTTTTAATTTATTGTAATTATTTTTCATTGGAGAAAGGAACGATGAACATCTGTCTGCCTGCTTTTAGCTTCTATAGAAGACGATAGGCTGTCACCATAGAATATTTTAACGACAATCATTTCCATTTCTCTTAGACGGAAACCAAATTAATGTACAACAATGCACATTAACTGGTAAATTGGTGGATCAGTTTTTTTATTAATGCTGGTAGAGGATGAAATCCAAAACTTAATCCTTCAATTAACTTTTCTGAGCTAAGAAATTTGTTACCCACGGCCATAATAAAAGGCCCTTAAATCCTAGATAATTTAATTCTTACAAACCTATATTATTGATTCTAACTATTTTTATTAGGTACATCAATTATTTAGATTCATGGGTATTGCTGCCACTTTTCCCTGAAGATTATACATGCACAGGAGATATAGGCCTCCAGAATCAAAATGCGTCATTTTACCCCCATTACAGGTCAAACCAAGAACGATAATAAATTCAAACATCATCAAGATGAAAAGGTCAAATGCACCTAAAATATAAAAAAGTGTCATTTGGTGACACTTTTTACATGTCATAGCGCATTTTTGTCCCTCTCGTCTTCCAAAGCGAATGAATTCAAGCAATACATTACAGGCCATCCTTTATTTCCATATTTATTCCTTTATTTCCAGTAAACAAATCCAGTTTTATAGATCAAACCAAGAGTGGTAATAAATTCAAATTTCATCAGGATATAACTGCCAAATGTACTTAAAATATAAAAATGTGTCATTTGAACAAACTTTTAACGCGTCATCAAGCACTTTTTATTCATCATGGATTCCAAATCTGGTGCTTTGAATTCAAATAATACCTGTACAGGCCATCCTTTATTTCCAGTAAACCAATCCAGTTTTCTTTCTCATCTCCATATTACAGGTCAAAGCAACACGTAAGAAAAATCAAACATAATCAGAATAAAGGGGCCAAATGCGCCTAAATCAAAAAGAAAAAAAGCGACATATGATGATATCAATAGCATGTCATCGACACTTTCAATGCGTGTCGTCTTACCAAAGCGAATGTTATGACTTCCGACAGTACCTGTACTAGCCAAACTTTATTTCCAGTAAAGCAACGCGATCTGTTGCGAAACTTCGTAATTCATGTTGATCGAAAAATGAATTGATGCACAGCTATTGAGTTGCAAGGAAACAAATAAGAAACGAAAGTGACAAGTGGAAAATAAATTCCAAGGTTGAGCAGCTTCTGGTGTTTTTTGAGCCTTCAGGATCCCCATTACAAGCGGGTGGGTCACCAGGTCAGAACATCCAGTCGTTTTTTATAGCTCTTTTCCGATTCATCAGGATCTCTGCCATGACGTACATGAGTAACCACGTTTGAGTTATCCGATTTTAATTCACAGTTAGTATAACATTTGCATTTTTTGATCTCCGGAGATCAAGGTCATTTTTTTTTGTCAGGAATTCGTCGACGTTCTTTTTTATTCTTTCTTTCCAATGTTTTAAGAATTCTGATAAAGTCACGAATGCGCATTGAGAAGGGATGTCGATGATTCGAATCGTTTGTTTCTCATTGTGAAGTCGTTGTGGAGGAAATGCTGATTATGTTATGTCTTATTTTCCGTAAATGACTTCTGCGAAACGAAACGTGCAACTATTCACAAACCGAAGTGGAAGAACATGATTGTGTCATTCCAATTTGCATTCAAATGAAAGATTTAACCTTCGTTCCTTAATGGACGAAGGTTAAATCTTTAATCAGCATTATTTATTTATGTTAGAAATATTAAATTATTTTTCATTTGCCTCGTTATTTAAACTTTATTGCAACTAGACAACTTGAATTATGTAAGATCTAGAATTAATTAATTAATTAATGGTCAAAACAACTTTAATTAAAATTCATTCAACCCAGAATAAGTTGAACCTAATCCTAATTAATTCATTACTCTATAGAATCCGCATATAAAAGATTTTCAATAACAGCATATATATCGAAAGATTTATTTGAATTCCCACTCTAGAATCTGGATACATATAATTTTTCATCAATTTGACATATATATCCAAAGACTTATTTGAATTTCCGCTCTATTATCTGGCTACATACAATTAGTCATTTTATAAAAAACGTGGAGTTTTTACGTTCATAGTAATTGTTTATTAAGTGGTTGTACCTTATCTTACAAGATTAACAATATCAGAAGACAACTTAAAGAGTCTTTGATTTAAGATACTTAAAATTTTCTCTCCCCCCCCCTTCTTTAAAATGTACAAAATAGACTGCCATCCCCTAATGCCAAGAAATCAAAGTTTATAAAAATCAAAAACTTCAGATGTGCCTTTTGCAGATGAGCCTTTTTTAAAGACAATGTTTTAGAGAAAAATTTTAAAAGGCAATATTAATGCATGATTAAGATGAAATTTGTTCCATATTATTATTTTATGAGTTCAATATGTCAAGTATCCCTGGAAAATATAATCAATTTCACACGAAGGACATAACTTAAATATGACATTAGCAAAAGTGTGCGGGTGATAGATGTTATTCAACAGTCAAATAGTTTTAATATTTCGACAAAAAAAAGTTGAATTGATCAAAATTATGCTTAAATTTAATAAACATAATTTAAGCAGGTATTGAAATTAATGCCTCTATAAAGATATATATGCATATTTTAATTTTAAGATCGAGAAAAATTAATTTTTGTGCGATAATTTGTTCAGAACCTATGACAGAAAAATGTAAAAATTTTAACCCTAATTTCATTTCCTTTAGAGGCGTAAAATATTTTTTATCCTTCTAAATGCTGAGAAACATGCGTTCCAAATTCCGTTCATATTGGTCAAGAAGTGTGGAATTGGGTTTATTCTTAACGATTAATTAAAATATTCCTGCAGTATATTAATTAAAATTAATATTAATAATAATATTAAAATTAATATTAATTAAAATATTCCTAATCATACTTCAGTCAATAATTTGATATATGCTATATCACGATATCTTAATTCTACGTAATTTAATCTTTAGATTACTTTTTGCCGATGTTTCTTTTCTTACAATATTACTTTTTTGATCTATTTTTCTTTATAGAACTGCTGCTTTAATTATTTAAGCACTTTATAGATTATATGCAATCAAGTCTTGCAAAACCTCTATTGTTACGCCTCGATAACCAAAAGCTTCAAGTAACTATTTCTGTTACCGAGATGGCCAAAGAAAAAATAACAGAAGTGGTTAAACCAAAACTTTCACGCATACTCTTTCATGAATTTGTCATGCGTGATATTGGCGTACCATAGTTATAAAACATTAACTTTTGGCTTGAAATTAGTGTTTTTATTGAATCTATCATGCCATCCTTGGAGAGGTTTTGACCAATAATTCCTGGTATGCATTTAATTATGGTGTCTGAAAATCGAATTTGTCTTTTAAACGTATTTTTCCCAACCGATTGAAACAAAAAATTGGCATAAAAGTGCACTTATAGTCAAAAAATTCCATATCTAATTTGATATATTTAAATCATTGCGTTTTTGAATTATCGCATTTATATGTTTCTGACAGACAGACAGAAAATCAACCCCTTGTTGGATATGGCTCAAAATTTGACAGGTGTGTAAACTATAGATGTTAAATCTATGTACTAAATCTTATCTATCTACCTCTTTTTATTTTGTAGTTATTTTGTTAATTTATATTCGAACAAGCGGACAGACACTGAACAGATTTTACTCAAAATTAATAGAAATCCTAAAATTTGATGTAAAGTCCTTATATCAAATTTCAATCGTCTAGCTCAAAGCGTTTTTGTTATATTTGTCATATACAGATAGAAGGACATTTTCCAAAAATGTGTTTTTCGAACCGTTTGACAGAGGTGTATTTGGGCTATTAAAAACTCATTACAACCGAGCAAAAAACAACTGGATGTCCACACTAATTGATAGTGGTAAACCTGTACCATGTATGATATGGCTAAATTGGCTCATTAATTCAGTGTCTAAATAACATTATGAGAAGGTTCACTGTTATATGTTGTTTTCCCTTTAGTAAGAATATTCTTACAGATGAATTTCTGCCTCCATCTGTAACTGCCAGGTGGGTAATTCATTCAATCCCATGCATGATTAAATCATTCAATTTGATCAATGCAGATTCAGTCAGCCTAAATGTACTATCAATATACTCATTCCCTGAAAATTTGAGGCCTTTTTCCTAAGGCTCAATAAAGAATAGGAACAAGTAAAGAAACAAGTATCTTTACTTGTTTGCTACAAGTATCAAGTCTTTCAAGTATCGAAATCATATGACTCTTCCGAAACTAAAAAAAAAATTTAGAATGGGATTAAAATAACTCTGCTATTTAACAGTAAAACCGAAAAAAATGACTTCGAAAATTAGAGATAATTTTATTTTCAGATTATAAAATTCAGAAAACATTTCCCTCGTACATTAATTAATTGCATGATAAATGTATTTTAAAAGGAACGAACATTTCAGAAACAAAGAACTCTTGAAAATAACTTGCTTTATATAAATAAACATGAAATTTAATAAAATAAAATATTGTCTTATGTGAATAAATGTCATTTTCCCATTTTTTTTCCCATAAGTCCAGGTGTTAGTTTTATAAGGAGTTAAGTTTTATAAGGAGGGTTCAACGTCCTCCAGTCAGAGGTGCAAAGCTATGTTGTATCAACTATCACCATGAAAGAATTTTAATCAAAAACATATAAATGTTAAAAATGAACATTTTGGTCTTTTAAAATATGTAATTATTACAAAAAATAAACAGAATTAAGATCCGTATTCCCAACAGAATTGCGAATTTACATACGAATCCAATAAAAAGATCTATAAGGAAAAGCGGTGAAAGATATAACTCTTCTCTATATACTGTACATCTTGTATTCTATATAATCTCTATTTTCATGTTCTTGTAAAAACTACAACTATGAACAACATATCAATGAATAAGATCTTTTTACTGATCTATGACATACTAATTTATTTAAAAATTTAAACTGAAACTTCCGATTAACTACAGTAAATCTCCTAAATGATAATTATGACTGAAATTAACGTTCTTATGTTACTGTTTGGGCTATGTTTTGCTATTATGTGCTCTTATATTCATGTAGAATAAAGCGTCGTTATCTTTTTCTAAGTCTGTTGGACTCTCCGTCCATCAGACAACATTTTCCGCAACAACACCATCTTGCAAAGCTAGCATCAAAGCAGATTTTCGTGGGTTTTTTCAAAAACTTTCTCAATATTCTTTTCTTATTATCATGTGAGAACATGATATTGTTTTCGCTTGAGGTTTTTGGAGCCTCAAAATGAGAAGGCAACAAATTGGCTATTTATTCTTGGCTATCCCTTTTTTTTTTTAATTTTGGAGTCGGCGTTCACACTATAGCCTTTGAAATATCTATCGTCTGCTAATGTAGTTTTATTTTGGAGTCGGCTTTCACAATATAGCTTTTTCATTATCTATCTTTTACTAATGTAGTATTTCCCTTAGAAATAGCAGTGTTATTGCTTAACTTTTTTATTGCCTACGTTTTTTTAAAAATAAACCAAACAAGTTAAAATATTGTTTGTTTAATCGATAAAGATTGTTGTTTCAGGGATAATTTCAACTAATTAAAATAGGATTATTAGAAAATAATGCAGAAGGTTGTCACATTTGGCAATTTATCGCCAACTAAAGTTACAACTTAATTTCCAAACTATACATTCTCTGAATTCTTACGAATTGTCTTAATTAATTTAAGTCATTAACCAGTTTAAACCGGTTTGAAACAATCATGAGACTATCAAACTACGCACCCGTTTTTTGGCTTTTGGTCTAAAAGACATTGTTAATTTAATAATATCGTTGTTTTTTTAAAATCATTTTTATGTCTGATAAACTTTCCCACATTCTCTGCTTTTGAAATATTTATTGGTCTGATTTTTTCTTTCTCTGTTTTCTTAAAGCTTATTTCTACTACGTTACATTTAGTTCTTTTCATTCATTCATTCATTCCATTTTTTAAAGAAAAATTTAGAGGAGAAAGATTCCCCCCCCCCTTCTGAACAAGGCTGCAATTCAGAAATTCGCCATCCGTATAGCACTGTAGTATACATTGAATAGATTTTAAGGTCCTCTCGGTCTTATTCGATCTAAATGCATAAGCTTTGTATATTTTACATAATTGCTTGAAAACAATTTTTTTTCTCCCTCTATGGAATAAAAGCGATATAAAAGCAAGTTTCATTTACATACCACTGTAGATTTTGATAATATTTGACAGAAAATATTTCATGAAATTTTTTGCATAATTTCAGAAAAAGGAATAAAATTGAACAAATTTCTTAAACATTCTAACTATATTCATATATGCTAATTTAGCACCGTATTCCGTGCTTTCTTAAATATATTGCAGCACAATAATTTTTATTTGAATTCGAAGCAAATATTTTTACTATTATTTAGGATAAACAGAAAATGTTTTAATAACAATGTTCGATTTTCATATTTTCTTGACAATTATTGTGATATCAAATTACTGAATGATTTCCATAGATTTAATGGGAATAATTTGATAATTCCAATAGGAATATATTTCAATGAAGCAAACGGAATCCATCAGGTTTGTTTCGTTTGATTCCTATTCAAGAGCACAAGTTCATCACATTTGAAAAATAAAATATTGCACTTTTTAAAAGAAGATATATGTAATTCCGTGCCACTAAAACTTTTAAATGATTAAAGAAGAGACTAATAAAATGATTTATAATAGATTGTTGCAAATTAACAACGGTGAAAAAGGAAGAATAGACATCAATTGTACTAGTATAAAGATTTAAATTTTGAAATTCTTATTTTTATCATGCTTACTTTATCATACTTCATTATTTACTACATTTAAATTAATCATTATTTTTATCTGAATAACTCACTAAATTCAATAATTATTTATTCGACAATATTTTCACGAATATTTATAAATGGAATTACAGTTATAAATTTCATAATTCATTTTCTTATCTCAAATTATATTAATTGTAACTAATACATTAGAATTAAAATAAAAAAAGAAATTATAGTTAATAGAAATACTTATTACGGATTAAAATATGTGAAATAGTTTTAAAACATTATATCTGAGAAATCGGAATTTATAAGCATAAATGTAATTCTTTTAGAGTGCCCTCAAGAATTTTAGTGCCAGGGGTCCCCAACGTGCTTAATCCTCTGACAATTAAAATGACTGCTTTAATGTTTAAGAGAATTGGCATGGAATCATGGGAATAAATTTAAGTCTGAGGGAATTAACTGAAATTAAATCAAATCAACATTCCTGGCGTGTCAGCTGGTCACCATAGGCATCTAGTTTACAAATAAAGGTGTTTAATTATTAAGATCTATTATAGAGAATGAATTTTATTTGCGAATAGCATTTCTATGTATACTGCCATTGGCAGAATCCAACTTTTGTAAAGAGGATCATTGATAAAATAAATATTTGATTATTCGAAAAAAGCTGTTATGCTTTGCAATAAAAAAAATAGTGTTTGGAATTTCATTAAAAGTAATGTATGCTTGACCTAATTTCCTCTATCTTGCGAAAATTTACTTATCGCATTCTTTACATATTTTTTTTTGAAAATTGTAATTGAAAGCGGTGTTCATTATTTACTTCAATAATAATGAACTGAATGATTTCTTCCGTGATGTTGTTTTAAATAATCAAATGACTTCTTTATAGTGACTAAAGAAAACATTTTGTCCGTATTCATACAATTATTTACCATCCAAACATTTTCGCATATAATCCATTACTCCAGTGGAAATGTAATCTTCAAACGTAAACATGTCCTTTCATTTTGGCGTAATTGAAAAACTGTAATCTTCATTTAAAAAGAACTCACAATTTTCACTTCACAAATTAAATTTCAAAAGTTCTTTTTTTTTCGTTCTATTTCATTCTTTCCTTGAACAAATGATTAAATTGCTTTCTACTTCCTCAGAATGTCTGGCTTTCACTTTTTGATTTGTTTCTGTACCCAAAACACACTTCTAAAAGCCAGCCATTTTTCCATTAGTTAAGTTTAATTATAACGCCTTACATATAAATTAATCAATAAAATTCTAAAATTCGTGCTGCTCGTATCCTTGGCGTTCTTACAAGAGTGAATTGGAAAATTTCAGTGAAATGTCAATAGGCCTAAATTTTCCAATTATATGAAACATATTCTTGATATTTTGGTTCACATAAAACAAGGCTGTCTTTTTCCATTACGGAACAAGTAATTATTTACTTTTTATTTATGAAGTTACTTCCTGGTTATGAAGAATGATGAAATAATATTTTTTAAGAGCACAAATCTTGCTGAGTTAACTAAACAATTTTCTTTATTTATCTTGTTTCATTAATATAAAATGCCATCTAAAAATAAGATCCCGAGGACATAACGTTTCAACCAATTTTAGTTAATTGCAAAATAATGTATTTAGCAAAAACTGGGTAATTATTGCAATCTCATTTTTTAAAAATTAGCCATGATGTGAGCTGAATGTGAATTATTTTCACAGTAGCATTAGCAAATGAATTTGTATTAATTAAACATCATTTGAATAATTATACAAATTATTGCTTAAAACAAAATTTTAATAAAACTAAACAAAATTTTAATTTTTGAAGTAAAGTGAAGTGTTTAGTAGTTAAATTTATTGATTAGTAACCGCTTGTGACGTCTGTCTGGAGCACCGAGAATTTTGGTTAGGTTTACTTTCAATTAAATCTCTTAAGTAAAATTTAATATTCCTAATTGCCTCTAGAAAATATTTTTAAACATCAAATTGTGACAGAAATTGAAACTGCTGTAATTTAATAGATTAAACCTATTCTGTTTAATATGCATATGAATCATTCTAATAAAGACAAATCCCATGAAATCACAGCGCTTAAGATAACCGATTATTTTTAGAACAAAATTTTTGAAAAATTATATTTTTTAAATAACTTTTTTTTAAAAAAATTTGATTGTGTGTCAATTATAAACATGAAAATGACGAAAAAGGTTTTTATAAATATAATATGCTTTGAGAAACATAAATTTATATTAAATGTTAATGAAATTTGGTCAATACCGCTAATACTTTATGCCAAATTGTATTGTCGCAACTGTAATATTCTTTTGCATATTAGCTGAAAGCGATAATGATCTAAGAGACCAACCAAAATATAACAAAATTTGAAATGCAAATAAATTAGGAGTGCAAATGTGCGTAAATATGCATTATTTTCAATAATTTACAGCTTGAATTTGGTATAAACGTCCATAAATGAAAAAATATTTCACTATTTGTAAAAATTTTCCTCATTTCATAGCTCTCATAATTTGAAACCTATTTTAACTTTCAGACTATATCTCTATTAGGTTTTGAGTTGACGCATTAACAGTAGAAGGTATTTTTACGAATTCTTTTTCTTTCTTTCTTTTTAGAACATTTCAGTTAAAGATTTTCTTTAACTGAAAAACATTATTGTCACAGGAGTTTAAAATTTCCCACAATGATAAATCTGGCCTTTCTTTTTTCTGAGTCAGAGTTTCTTATTTGGTTGGGTAAAATTTTTTGTCTCCTTTTTGCTTCTGATAGACAAATTCTTTTGTGATCATTAATTATTTCATTTTCAAATAATGATGATCCACTAGACATGTCACTTCTAATTATCAACTTTTAACTATTTAAAAGTGTTAATACAAGCTTATAACTTGTTAAACTAAAGCACAGGCATAAATGAACCCTAGCTGCATTGAATTAACTACATAAAATGCTGTTTCGGTATTTCATAATATGTCATTAAAATATACGTTTGTATTTTGCATTTATCAATGCAGATGCATATACAATAATTGCTGATCGCATAACTTTATAAAAAAAAAGCCTTATCATGCCTATTATATATTGTGGGGATCCTGTCATTTTATTCTTGAAGGACTTACCGAAAGCCTTTGTTCCTTGATACTTGCAACGACATCAACATCTTTTATGCTCTGCCATTGTAACAATGAAAAAAAAAATCGCCGCAATAATAGCACTTTCCATATCTTGTAAGTTGCCTTTGTTGCTACGAATTGCAATTTCGTAGTAGTTTTACAATTTCTAGTTGTTTTGAAGTCTGGTTTTCTGTATCAGTTTTGTGACAAGTGAAATGTTCCTTTCTAAATAGCTCTTTTGGAAAATTCTTGGAAGATAGCTCTAATTCTTTGTTGCTCAATCCTTTGTTATACATACCAGTATTGATTTTGATACTTGCAACAACCATCAACGTTTTTCGAACATTGACACTGTAATAATAATAATAATAAACCTCACTAATAGCATTTTGAATATCTTGTAAGTTGCTTTTGTTGCTATGAGTTATAATTCCTTAGTAGTTTCGTAGTCTCATAGTTTTCCTTAGTAGTTTTGAGGTAGGTGAATTTTACTTTTCTAAGTAGCCCCTTTTGTGCATTTTTTTTTTTTTTTTTTTAGTTTTTGGAGTAGAGTCCCAATCTTTTGTTATAGATGAACAATACTTTTTCACAAAATTAACATCATTAATGTCATTTTCTGTATTATATAAAAACGCAGAAAAATAGCAAAATAATACAACTGTATTCCTATTTCAGAATGCTACTTCTGGTTTCGTTTTGCTTCATTCAAAAGAGATTATAAGCACTGCACCTGCAACTTTGGAAAAAAAAGAGGTAAGCGGTTTTGAGAAGACAAAAGTGTGACTTGAGTCAAAATGTTGTTTCGCCAAAGAGGTCGGAAATCAATGTTTTTGAAGTAGTTGAATAATTTAAAAACATAATTGTCAGATTCATATATCTACTAAAGTTATTATAAAAAAATCCTTCTTTGGACATTACTCGCAAAGCAGAACTTTTATATTCACTTTTCTGTAAAATGCATGATATAGGATGCAACGGCTGACGCAATCAAATAAACAAAAATAAGACAGGCTTATCAAGTCAAAAACATTATCGTACTTAGATTCTTCAGTCTAGAGATTCGAAATCTGATTTATTTAGTTGAATTTTTCAGTTATCTCATTCATAATATTCGATATAAACAGTTCGAAAGACAATGAATCTGATGATAGCCTGGATCCAAAATTTAATACACATTTAGAGCACCGGGGGGTAAAAGAGTGTACCGTATTTTAGCAGTGTAGTTTGTTAAATTTTTGAGTTGGTATGTTTACATGCATACGAATAAATGAACTTATTGTTGTACTAGCCGCCTTTGGCGACCAGCCGGTTCGCCAGTATTACCGCATAAATATTTTAAGTAACTGGTCTCTTAAAGGATTCTCAAACAAAACATTTTTAATCTTCAAATTTTGATAGTCATACCAAACTTATATTATTTAGATCGTTTCGTTCAATTTACTATATATATTTTGCTAATTTGTTGCCATTTCCGGTAAAACTTCAACTTTAATTAAAAATGTAAATGACGAAATTGCAATTAATATTAAGATATTTTTTAATAAAACCAAGCGTTTTATTTTATTTATCATCTTCATTGTTATTTATTAATTGTTATTATTATTGAATATGAGTATTGCAAACAGAATCGCTCGGTATTTAAGTCTTATGTTAACTACAAAATATTTTTCATAGTTTATGTAGTATCTCAAACAATAATTCAACAAAAATTTCTGAGATTCTGTATAAAATTCAGTTTTTAGTTTTGCTTTCAAAAGGATTGAAATGAAATCAATAATAATATTTTGTTCCTGCTTATAAATATATTTAAAAAATTATGAAGTCTAAATTTAATGCAGCAAGGTATCATATTCTGATAAATATTCTGGACACACCAAATTTTAAACAAATGAATGAATGTTTCTATTTTCCACGATCAACTAAGACTTATTTATGAAGTTTTAAATGTTAAAAATTTAGAAAAACTCACCATTTTCATAATCTTAGGCCAATTAATCTTGAGAAACCTGCGCGCTTATTGACGTATTTTCTTTGAAACGATCGATGGGAAATCTAAAATTATCCTTTTTTTATTGAATAGTGATATTCAAATCTTCATAAATCAGTCAGTTTAAGTGATTTGAAATTAACTCTTAAAAATCAGTGATTTAGTTGATTGGAAATTAACTCTATGACCATCATAAAATCTGTGCTTTCTCTTGTGGTGTATGCATTCTCCTTAATATCCGATCGAAACATCACATACAAAAGTACTACATACACATCAAACACATCAAAAGTAAACATAACATTTCAATAGTTGCCAAAAACAAAAGAGAGAAAAATGCAATTAATAAGCAGACGATATTTAGAAAAGTACAGATATTTAGACTGGAAAATGAAATTATCTGAAATTAAAAACACGCGCAGACGATATTTACAAAAGTAAAAATATTCAAACCTGAAAAGGAAAATATATGAGTTATTCCATCAATAAATGCCATAAGTTTGTTTACATCTTCATTATTTTATGAGTCATTAAATATCAAAATGGATCCGGGACTGAATAAACACCCTGTATAGAGAGTGTAAAAGATCATAAAATAATTTTTCTTGAATTTATTTTTTAGAAAAAATAATATTTCATATTTGTTTCATTTCCTACAGGCACTTGCCGAAAACTATATTTTTGCAGATTTCATTTCCAAAAGGATTTAATTTATTTTCAGTTAGAGCTTTAATCAATGTGATGGCAACACTTTGAAAAAAGCTATTTTTTTCTCATGAATGCGAAACGTGCTTAATCCTCATTTTTATTTTTGACGAAAAACATTATTGAAAAACATAGTTAAAATATTTATTTAAAAATTCATTAAAAATAGAAATTTAATTTTAAGATTAAAACAGTAGTATCATTTAAAAGATAAAAAATTTATCTTTAACTTCATGTAAAAATCTTTTTTGTGCGGTAATATTTTCGGCAGTTATAGCAGAAACACGTCAAAATTTCGCTTAATTTTTAAATAAATAAAATTCTATTTAAAAATTCGTAAAAATAACCCCCAGGTGCACATTCCCGGCCTCCAAAGTATATACGTGCCAAATTTGGTAGCTATAGGTTGAATGGTCTGGTCTGTAGAGCGCCAACACACACACACACATACACATTGAGCTTTATTATAAGTATAGATTTCTCCCAAGATTTGACATAAATCTGTAATTTAGACCCTACTAAATACCAAATTTAATGGTTCTATCTGTTTGCATTTTTGAGGTATCTTGCTCCCCCAAACACACACACACACACACACACACAAACAAGATTTTTTTTTTTTTTTTTTTTTTTTGAAATTAGTGACGTATATATCTTGGAGGTTCGGCAAAATTTCCGAGGTCAAATTTTTTTTATTACTGCAATACTCTCTTTTTCTATTGAAATCCATTTCCAGAAACAATAATAACAATATGAAAATATGGCAGAGCGAAATTTGACTCTGCTTTGTAATCCTGATAAAAACCAGCAGAATTACAAAGCAGTGCCCTTTCCCCAAACTTTGTTGGATATTCTCTAATAAGAGTAAATTTGTGTTTCAGACATATTTTTTTCCAGAACCAAATGAAACCTAAATTTGAGGTAGAGCTACAATTGCAAACACAGAATCACATTCTAAACTCGCTACATTTTAGACATTGTCTTTTTAAGTTATCGCGTTGGTGTGTTTCTATAAGCACATACCAATAAATCTTTAATCCCTTGTTGGATTTGGCTTAAAATTCAACAGGTGTCTACAGTATAGATGCTAAATCTGTGTACCAAATTTTATCTCTCTAGATCTCTTTGAATTATAGTTATCGTGTTAACTTATATTCGAACAGCCGAATCGACATATTTCTTCTAAATAGATTCTACTAAAAATTTGATAGAATTTTAGAATTTCTGTATAAAGAGACTGTAAGTCAAATTTCATCCGTCTAGCGCAATGCATTTTGAGTTATCTTAGTTACAAACAGACAGATAGACGGACATTTTCCGAAGACCAATAAATGGTCAACCCCTCATTGGATTTGACTCAAAATTTGTTAAGTGTATACTCTATAGATGTTAAATCTGTATGCTCACTTTTATATATCTAGCTCTCTTTGTTCTGTAATTATGGCATTAACTTTTAATCAAACAGCCGTACAGACGGATTTCCTCTGAACAGATTTAACTCAAAATTTGATATAAATCTGCAAATTTTTTTATAATGGCGGTATATCAAATTTCATCTGTCAAGCTCAAAGCGTTTTTTAGTTCTCTTTGTCGCAGACAGACGGACGTTTTCCAAAAATGTGTTTTTCGAACTCAGGGAGGTCTATAACTTGGAGATTCGTCAAAATCTTGAATTTGAATTTTTTGATGATTACAATATTTTCTTTATATTTCGTGTACGAGAAAGTAAGAAACGGGGTTTCAAGCACCGTTTCAGTATGCGACCATTTGCCAGGTTCTCTCTCTTGATACGCAGTGAGCATAAAACATGCAAACATTTATTTCGCAAGATTCCAACTCATTTTCCATTTGTTGATTTATCACCGAAAGACACACAACCGGAATATTGTTAAACACCGCTCCAATTACTTGGAAGTGTGAAGTTTATGGACGACCTTGGAGTTGTTCCTGTCGGGCGCTTCCGTCTCCTTTCGAACGAAATTAAAGCAGTCCTGTTTAATCTTCGTTCTGGTAGTCTCATTTTTCTGACAGATGTCCACGTGTTTATCTTCGGTCAGCGGGTTTCCACGTCCTGGTCAAGTGATGAAATTGAATAAGTATGAATGGGTTAAAGATAAGGGAGATTCGGGGAAACACGTGTATCTTGTTTACATTGGATATGGCACGATTTTTGTATTTAACGAATACATTGTTTCATTTTGAATGAAAGATTTTTCACTTTCTCATATATGAAGTGTAGAGAAAGTATTGTAATCGTAAAAAAAAATAAAAAAATAAAAAAAAAAAAACACGAACTCGGAAGTTTTGACGAATCTCCAGGTTTCCTCCCTGAATTCGTAAAACTCACTAAAAATATTTGTCTGCCTGTAAATAATATAACTAAAAATGCTTTTAAGTACACAAATGAAATTTGGTATATAGTTTTTGCAATCAAGTTTTGAGCAAAATCCGTTGAGGAAGACTGTCTACCCGGTTATTCGAATATAATTCAACATGATAACTGCATAATGAAGAGAGCTATATAGATAAAATTCGGTACACAAATTTAACATTAATAATGTAGATACCTTTCAAATTTTAAGTGAAATCCAGCAAGAGGTTAAACGCCTGTCAATCTGTACTTTCAGAATCATGTAAAAGCAGCAACTTAAAGACGCAATGACTTTATATCAAATTTGGTATTAGATTTGGTAACTACAAATGTAGTTTTATATAATTTTTTTTATTCAATAAGTTTTTAAAAACGCGTCTAAAACACAAATTCGATTTGCAGATACTATTTACTGCATGCCTGGGATTAATCGCTGAAAATATCTCCAAGAATCACACGATGGATTCAGTAAAAATGTTAAATTCGCTCCAAAGCTAATATTTTGTAACTATTGTACACCAATGCCATTCAAGGCATTCTCTGGAATAACACCTTTATTAAAATATAAGTTTCGGGAACACTACTACAGTTGGTCTTCTCTGTTATCCACAGTCAGTACAATGTTTCTTTCTCACTGGCTAGGATAAGTCCCGCTAGTTGAGGTTATGAGGCAACGCAAAAAATTTTCCAGACATTATTTTTGAATGAAAAATTTTAATGTAACTTTTTACTTTTCAAGCCCGATGATTAAGCGAAAACAAAAAGTAGTAGAATTTGAGATTTTTATGAATTCCACTTCTCAAGCTTCCTTACATTCAATCCTGTCAAAAGTGGGGGGGGGACAAGTCAGAGGGCTATCCTGGGCGAGGAAGTTTATAAGGGAAGTAATGTTTATGTTGGGAGTCGGCATTCCAATGTAGTTATTTAACTCTTGACACCTCTGTCTGCGTTAAAAAAACTTTTTTGGAATTATATGTATCTATCTAGCTATATGTGAGCATGATAATTAGCATCACAGGAAACTAGAGAGATGAAATTTGGTATTATGGGCATGAAGGGTTAAAGAAGGGGTTGTGGTCGAAGTATTGAGCGTATGGGGAGCCTGTGTTGCAGAATTTTGACTTGAGGTCTGGTTCGAATCTAGATTAAGTCCTGCTAAAATCTAAAACCAATTCTTACTGAATAAACTTTGCCTGCTCAAAAAAAAAAAAAAAAAAAAAAAAAAACGTAATTACGTCTGTTTGTGGTGTACATATGATCAAGGTTTGGTTTTTGGTTTTGTTTGGTTTATTGGCGCAAGAGCCATATCTGGCTATACTGCGCCAATACATATGATCAAGATAACTTAATATCTCAGAAAGGTAGACAAATAAAGGTTTGATGAATGAACTAATAATTAGTCATATAGTAGTGAGCAGACTAAGGGTCTGCGCCTGCATCCCGAGTTAAGGAAAAGTTATGGCAGAAGTGTAGAATGCATGGAAAACCTGCATTCTACTACTTTGACTGAGGACTGGCTTGCCTCTCTGTGGACCTACATATATGAATAGAAATTTTTGTGTGTGCTTGTCTTTTATATATTAATACTGTTACGAAAGAAAATTCTACAAATCTACGACAGTCAACGGGTTCGCTGTAGTGGGTATATTGTAAAACAATCTACAGGCTCAATAACAAAGAACGATGCTTATTTAACATGAAGATACGAACAACAAATACAGGCTGAGACGTACACAAGAACAGCACTTACAATAAACAGCAGAACACTAATAGTTAATCAGTAGAAACAAGGACAACAGCACTCAAAGAGGCCAGATAAAAGGAAGAGAGATTTCCCACAACTATTCCCTCCAAACGTCCGCTATTCTCCACTGTCTCTTCGCTTTAGTTGTTCTCAATTGCTTACTCACTACTATATGACTAATTATTCAGCACACGACTCGATGCTGCTTCAACCCTATTAGCACAAAATACCGAACAATATTGTTATGAGACCTTCCCGATGTTGACCGGTATTCAAAACATTGGGCAACATCATGGGTGCCGTACAATATTTTGTGCTAATAAGGAATACTTAACTTAGCACACGGCTGAGTTCCTTAATCGCTTGAGCTTCACTGAACTGACTCCAACTTGGTGTGCTGCCTTTTTATAGTTTCCGAATACAGAAAAGGGAACCGAACAGAAGATTTTAGAATCTTCCAATATCTTGTCAAATAGTCGCCAAGCCCGGGGGTCATGGACCCTTCATCCGTTCAGATATATGTGAAACTGCTTTCTTTGCGATTGCGCCGAGAAGAAACATTACACATTCATAACAATACCATAATTCAATATTGCAGCAAATTAGGTAACGTAATTTGAATATAGTCTCTATATCATAATTTGGATCAACTTTTGAAAGACGTTTTAGAAGAATCAGTGTGCCTTTCATGTGTATGCAAACACATCAATCTGTATCAATGTTTGTGTGAATTCCATCAAAGGATAGATGTCTCTCTATTTCTGTATTTGTGAGCGTATTTATAGCAAGATCGGTAGATGAATTTTTGTACATTTTAAACTATGTGTCTAAATTTTCTAAGATCATCACAGGACAGATTGTCTGGTTGCTTGTCTGTTCATGGATATATGATTACGATAACTTGAAACTTCAACAAGCTATATAAATAAATTTAGTATTTATTCTCAATTTCAAAATTCTAAATTTGTATAAAATTTTTATCACAATTGATCTTAATGAAAGAAGCCCAAATTGCATACTACTCTTCCCTAAGCTACAGAAACGTGCCATATTTCTCCAATATATGAGAAAATTTTGAAAAGGAAATTTATACCAATAGAATATTGTAAGTATTTTTAATTCCTTTAACTCTCTCATTCATAATAGCATTTGAGTTCAGATACCACAGAATAGTCTAACGAACGAGTTTCTTTTTCAAAGGTAAGAAATCTTCTCTTTTTTCTTAAAAAAAAAAAAAAAAAAAAAAAACTTCAATTCACTCTAAGATTTTATTGATATTAGGATAAAATACCGAACAATGTCGTTGCGAAATTTTTACGATATTATGAAGCATTCAGAATATCGCACAAAATTCCGGAGATATCGTAAAATATCTTGCGTAAATAGTAAATTAATATTTTAAATAAAAAAATAATAAGTATGATTTGAATTATTTATGTTAAATTTTGTTGTACATTTCCTTGTTGAAAGTACTACACTCTATTAAGTTACACTTTACTTATTTTTTGAAATTAAGATTTTTAAAGTAATTAAAAACGTTTAAATATTATTATTATTTTATTTTTAAATTTTTATTATATATTAATTAATAATGCAATATGTTCGGAAATTCGTAAGTCTTTACATTGTTTTTAATTCAAAAATTGTCGTTTATTCTTGTTATATAATTATTAAATGTAAATGGATTTTTTTTTTTTTTTCATTTCCTTCAGTTTCAAATCAAACAAGATTTGAAACTGTAAACTAAGATACTACTTCGGAAGCATTTTATTTGCCATCTTTTTTGATACTCAAAACTGAAAATTAAAACATTAAAACAAACATTAACAAAAAAAAAAATTAAGGCGGCAATAGCATCCTTTTATTGATTATCGATAATAACGAATAAATATTATTCTAGAAAAAAAGTAGTGTCGCCATCTATTATTCTATAATCAAATGAAAATTATGCTATTTAAAAAGATACATAAATAATTGCCTTATCATTTATATTTATTCCCCTTTAGTCATTATCTTTAATTTTTATGCTGTGAGATATTCACTTTTATTTGAGATATTTTTGGATGAATATTTTTTTTTTTGAGAGAGAGAGAAACAGAAAGCATAAAGCTCCCTTCCTTATAAAAGTTGACAAATGAATTTAAATCATACAGAAAGCATAAAAAGTAATTTAATATAAACTATAGAAGAATTGAAGATTAGAAATGAATAAAATATTTCCATATACCGAACAATAGGTATACAGTATTTTTAGTATAAGAGCCGTATATTAATCTTGGAGAAATGAAATCATTGAAAATTCAAGTATGGAATTGTTTCAGAATCGAAGTGAAGAAAGTGCTTTGTTTTGAAAACGTTTCAAGTTCAAGTGTTGTTGGAATTGATTAAGTGGGTTTTAAAATGCCGATTTATGATGATTAATATTAAAATTTGGGCATGAGTATATTTTAACCTCCCAATTGGTTTTTAAAATACAGATAGCAAATTTTATTTACTGTAATTTTTTTAATCAGATATCTTTTTAGTGGCTTTTTCAAAATAATGGATTGATCTGTGAGGCGACATTTTATCAAATGTCGTAGAAGAGTTGGAGTGGATATTTGATTACCTTTATTATTCAAAGAAGGAAAGCATATCAGATTATATCTTCTTCAATACTTGAAATGAGAAATACATTTATTTAGCCGTAATAGAGTATTTAATTTTAATATGGCTTACTCCTGTTCTTATGTACTTTCACAATTAAGAGCAGACGAACTCGATAAAAATGGAGAAACTCCCCAGGCCAAAAGAGGGACCAAAAGGCCATTTCCATTTTCAGGAGACAAAGAAGAAAATGTTGCGGATGACATTCTTCCCGAAGCCGTAGATGTATTAGACTCGATCTTTGCATCTTTGTGCCCATTTTCCGAAAATTCATCTGCATCTGATGATGTTGTCATTGTTCATGAAATGAAAGGTGCTTCATCCGGGGATGATGAGCCTGAAATCGAGATAGTGAAGACTGTAAATGGTATTGAGAACTCGGAAGTTGAAATAATTTCAGAAGAAACAGATAATCAATTACAAATTGTAAATGAAGAGGAAATCTATGACTTTACTAACATTCCAGTTCAAGTAACTGGTGCATGGAAAGAATTTATGAATGGAAAAGGAAATAATTATACAAAAGGATGTAAATGGTAATTCAATTTTTGTAAATCATTATATTTGGCTTTCAGGCATCTGCACAATTTTTCTTACAATTCCATTGTGAAATCTGTATAGTAGCTACAGATCAGTGCCAATAATAAGAAGATGATGTATTTAATCTTTACTGTAATCGTCTTCTGATAATATATTCCTCTCTATACTTGGTAAAAATTTTCTCCTTAAAAAATAGTTTATGATTATGTAGGATCAATTAAATTCATGTGGATGCATTTTAATGTAAATGGATGTGAAATAAAGACAATTTAGTGAGATTTTTCTGCTTCCTGTAATTCTTTTGTTTGTCAGTAACTTCTAGATGTGAAGCAAGATACATTCCAACACAAATTGTACTTCTTACAAAGATGAAATTATTTTTTTAATTGACATAAGTTAAAAATTGTTGCTAATTTTTAAACTGACTAATTATTTTGTAAATAGAAATATCATGATTGCAACACTTAATGCAAAATCTTAATTTAAAATGAATTGTGATATGTAACAGGATTTAATTAATACAAATGTGTCAATAATTCAAGTTTTTTTTTCTTTAATCCCTCGAATTACTTGATCATAAAAATATAAATAAATTATTAAATTTTAAAATCTTTTATAATTTTTGTCAAATGTACAATCCTTAAAGTAAAGAAATAATTTGGAGAAAAAAGCTTTTTTAGTTTTCCTTATTTGTATGAAATGATTATTGAGCCTAACAGCTCAAGTCAAAGATAATCTACTCCACATGTAAATCGGATGTATTTAAAATTCTAATGATGGGTTAGATGTTTTTTTTAATGATTTTATTATTGATGTATGTTTTATTCTCTTTATATATATATTTTTTTACTTTTCTTGACATATGTTAGAGATTAGATTAGTTCTCTATTCATATAATATATTTGCATTAAAATTAAAAAAAACAATTTTAGTTATTGCAGAAATATAATAATTTATTTAAATTTCATTCTAATCTTCAAAGCTATTTAATTTTTTTTTCTTATGATTCAAAACTAGGCTTGGCTTCTGTATGTTGATTTTCCTAATTTACAGATTTGATATGCATTAGAAATATTACTTTAAAACATACTTGAAAATAATATTTGACTAATCTGGATTTTAAATGAAAAAGTTGTTAAGAAATTTATTTATTTATTTTATAGAAATGCAACTAATAGAATAACTTGAAAATATACAATAATTTTATTTTAAATTTTATTAGTTAATTACATTTTATAATCATTATTAATTGATTTTACTAGAAACTGCTTCATGGACAACTAATACTGATGGGTAATTAAACAATCAACGACTAATAGGGAACTAATCAATGTATATACAGTCAAGAAAATAACTTAATTATTAAATATTTTACTACAATTGCATGGAAGGCACCAGTGCAAACTTTATTAACTAGTAAATTTTTCTATTATCGCTATAATGCAAGTGAAACATAATAAATCAAATATTCTCTAATGTTGCAGCTTTCCTAAGTCCCTACTAACACATAGACAGTTTTATTTGTTTCTTAATTATACATTTTAAGTTTTCATATAAATAGGGCTCCTGATGGCTCTTGCATAATGACTTGTAGTGATGATAACATCCTTAGGCTTTTTAATTTACCTGAGGAATTATGGGATTGCTCAAAATGGCATGATATAACTGAAATGGTAAGTATATATTAAATTTTTTTCTATTCGCTTATAATGATGCCTTTTTATAATTTATTTTTAGTTTATATCTATATTAATTATTTAAAAATACAAAGGAATTTAAAGTTAATTAATTTTCATCTGTAAAACATATTAGAAATACAGTGAAACTTATATAGAGGAATAATGCATATAACAATAAACCTTTCTATAATGATATTTCTCTTTGGTCCTGTTGGAATTCCTTTTTCATTCAATTTCTTTTGGACATGCATACAGCAATGATCACATTTTAGTTGCAATCTATCTACAATGATTTTTTTTTCTTTAGAAAATTGATAGTACATATAACCTGACTTTTTTTCTTTTGGAACGTGTGAGATAACGAAAGAAAAATATTTGCTTTGGGTCCAGATGTTAACTCTTTTAATTGTTTTGGCCCATTTTTAAAAGGAGAATTGTGGGAGGCATAGGATGCTAATAGGTAGAAAGTAAAAAAGTATTTGTTGTCTGTGGAATATATACACCAAAGACTATCTATCCATAAAATCCCAATTGTTCATAGCTTAGTTCCTCTTCTTTGTTGATTCATTTGCTTTTTACGACCCAATCCATCACCTCAATTATATATGTACTTGAAATTTTTCTCTGATATTTTTCAGGGAAAGCTGGCCAATGACAATCAAAATTTTAAGTGAAGTGTTTGTCTGCTGTTTTTATGGAGTTTAAGCCACTTTGGATGATTTTTGTCCAGCATGTTTTAGAAGAGGGATCGACCAGGGATTGCCTCTTTCTTCAAATGGTCACTTTTAAAACATTTCATTTACAAGTCAGACACCCGCTAACCTTGGACTGACCGTACCTTCTTTTTGATTTGCTTTATATTTGATAAAATGATGGCCCAATATAAAGTACTAGCATTTGAAAAAAGTTTAAAATCATTCAAAAATTTATACTTCTAAAATATATGAGATTTTGCAATCAATGTTTGCTACTTTTTTGAAAAGAAAAAAAAAAAAAAAAAAAGGTAATGATGCTATGGAAAGAAGCAAACATTTTCTTTCTTTTTTTTTTAAGTGTTGTAAATAATGATGTTGACAAAGCTAAGCTAAAATGGTTCCATGAGATGAGAAAGAAAAGCATTCCCATTCTGAACCCTTTATTTCTAAAAAATTGAAGAAAAAAAAATCATGTCTTTACTAAGCAACAATGATTTCAAAGCCAATAAAGAAAAAAAACCGGTAAAACCATCAGGGGGGGGGGGAAGGCACCTTTTATTAATAATGCAGTATCATGGAAATAGCAAGAAAAAGGGAGGTTTTTTTTAAAAAAATACATTCTCTCTCCTGATGGTGCATGCAATGCAGATGTAAGGCTTTGTTTTACCAGCTTTGTATTGTCATAGATTCTTGGATTTCTAATATTCTGCAAATTTACTATGCCAGAATTATCAACTGTATAATTTTAAAACTAAAGAAATACAGACATAAAAATATTGATTCATATATGTACCAAAACTTAAGCATCTAGGGTAAATGAACTCAAAATATAGTTCAACTCTCTTATACTATGTATGCATAAAATGTCCCAGACTTTATAATAAAATTCACCAAAATTTTAAATTTTTTAACAAGATAAATTTTTAACATGCTGACTTGCCATTGTTGGATTTCTGATTAAGCATCTGCCTAGGTAATTAGGCTGAGAAAGGAGTGCAAACATATCAATTGAAAAGCTGATAACTGATAGACAAATGACCATTTGGAAGATTTAAATCAGTGGATGGCACAGGCATTTTATTATTATTTCTAATAGCATTAGAAATAATAATAAAATCTATGAAATCAATGAAAGCAAACTAAAAATATTTTTTGCTTCCATTGGTTTCTTGTAGCGAAGTGAGCATTGTCTCTTTCCTTGGCTCTATTGTAGAATATGATTTTAGAAATAATGATAAAATCTTTCATAGATTTTATATAAATGCATTATTATCATTTCTTGTATAAAGTAAATATATGTTATAAGTAAAGACACATAATATTCAAGCTCGCATTTCTTATCAGAAACATTAAATGTAATTGAAAAGAAATTATAAATGACAAATACCTATTTTTAACTATTGTAATGATTCAGAAATTAAAGTTGTTAAGACTAATCTAAGATAATTTGGTTGTATTATTTTTTAAAAAAATTTATTGCCATTGATGGGAATAAAACAAAGTGTTAGAAGACATTTTTGGCCTTAATTCAAATGCACAAACACTTGCATTCAATATATAATAAATTGAACTATTGTACTGTGTGGTTGCATTACTTTAATGTTAGAAATGGTATTTACTATTACTTTATTCCTTGAAATGGAATGTTATGGGGAAAAAAAAGTAAATGTTTGATAAGGGATATGGAAATAATGACCATTCAGAATACATTTTGAGCTAATTTTAATCAGTTTCTTCACAAATGGGAATCTAGTTTTTTTTAATTTTATTAATGTCATCAAAGAAATTAAAACAGCTTTTAAAACATGAATGACTCTGTAAGTTGAAAATTCAATGTTTATATCAGAGAATAGAGTAAGTTTTTGACAGATGTCAGTAAACTATGCATAGTTATACATAGATGCATACTTTTGTATTTTTCATGTTAAATGATAAATATGTTTCAACATAAAATAGCAATATAAAACAATTCAATGAAATAATAAAGTTAAGAATATTGAATACATTTTTTCTCTGCAAATGCATCTATTAAGTCACATTTTAGCTTTATAGTTAAGCTTACAACTAATTCTCTGAAATTATGATATTTTGCATCAAAGTATACAAATTGCGGATAGATTATCACTGATTTAAAACATGCAAAATTAAAGAGAGGAATTTCTTGTTCATTAAAAAAGAATTTTTGTAGTTTTGTTGAAATTTTTTTAAAATCTGATTCAATAAAATTGATTTTTAATAAACATATTTTTATATTGCATAGGAAGCTGTAGTTAAAATATCTGAAGGAGAAATTATATATGATTATAGTTGGTACCCATTAATGAATTCATCTGAACCCAGCACTTGTTGGTAAGCTTGTAGCATTATTCAAAAATATCATTTAAAAAGAAATTATTTGATTATATTGCTAATCATATTTGTTTCTTTTCTTTTTTATTCTTTTACATTTATGTAAAAATTTAAAGTTGATTGTCATAAACAAGTGTCAGGGTAATTTATATTATTTAAGCACAGTCATGTTCTGATGATAAAAAAAATTATTTACTATTGATTTTTCAGGAATTAATAGGTGCTTCTTATCAGTTCTATATAATACATTAATTGAGATTATTTGCCTCTCTTATTAACTTGCATATTTGCTATTTAAAAGTTTGCTGTGAAAAGACGGGATCATTTTTTGTTTGTATTTTTTTTCATGAACATTTTTATAATAAAAAAAATAAACATACAAAAATATATCCGTATCGAAGTATAGCATGCTAACTTTTCAAAATAAAAAACAAGTTAATGCAAATATTTGTCTTGGAATAAATGAAAAATGTCTGATGTTTGTTTTATTTTATTTTGCAAGATCTTGCTTTTTATTGCATCTGCAAAAAATTTAGACTGTTATAAGCTGATTAAATTTTAATGCAACTAGATACAAGATTAAAAATCCCAACTCTGTTTTTTTTTTTTAAATTTTGAACTCAATTTTGAATTTTAATGAACAAATTAATAATGATTATTATCAAGCTGCACATATTGGCATAGCTGTGACTAGGATCAAATGACATTCTATTTCTGTTGAAGAATTCACAACCGAAAATTATAAAACATTTGAATAAGATGAACACATTATTTATGCATTATCATTAACGTACACCAATATTATAATGGATATATTATTAGCTGTACTTTGGAAATGAATTCTATTTTTAAAAGTTTGATCAATATACTAAAAACTCCTCAAAGCTTGGTGGTAGTTTAAAACGTCTGTTAAATCTTATTCTTATATTTCCACGTCTCATAAATTCTTACCTAGTTCAAAGATTATAGTGAATAGATTCTTCTTCTGAATAGTTTTCTTCAACTATCATTTTTTAAGTTCAGCTGAAAATTTTCATTTAGACTTTTAACGTTACTTTGATATATTTAAGATGATAATATCTTGTGTCAGCAAATATTCTTTAAATTTTAGTTTAAATGAAAACAGATCATTAAAAGTTTTGAATTTTGTATTATAAACAGGTTCCAAATCAAAATTTTGAAAACTCTCTCTTCATAGAATTTTTAGCCACTTCCTTTTTTGCTAACCTCTTTGTTAAACTAGTTTTCTCCTATGCAGGAGGAATAAAAATTTAATGAAATAAGTTTTTTTTTTCTTTTTGTGAAAATAAGTAGCTTTATTTCCAAAATTGTTATTATTGCTGGTCTGATGCAAAGGACAGAAAATTTGTGGAAAAAAAGAGTCATTTTCCAGAATTGTTATTTTTTATGTCGACATAAGATTTGTAGAAAAATGGGGAGCAACCATGCAACTAGGGCTTTATGGACACTATCAACTGTGATTTATAATTTTTTTGCATAAAAGTTTTTCTTCTTGCTTATATTAAAAAAATAAAAAAAAAGTACAGAAAATAAGATTGTACAGTAAATCATGTATGTGACAGCATATAAATGAAAAAAATTGTGCTAACTTCAGATAGAATTATCATATTTAAAACTAGCATCCTTTGCATTTGCCATTTTACTTTGTAGTGACTTGATTGGAAAAATATTCCATTTCATTTTATCTACTTGGCAATATTTTTGCTCTCATGGCAACAAGCTTGAAAGGCATGGGATTAAAAAAAATTATTTTATTTCCACTTACATATAGGCTTTAATTTTTGAATAAATTTTTGAAGAAAAACTGCATTCTCAGCTTGTACATGGATCAGCTTATATTTGAAAATATATGATATTTGATTAAGCTTTAAACAAGCTTGTATCATGGTATTAATCATGGTATCATGTATTAAGCTTGTAACATGATATTTGATTAAGCTTGAAATAATTTTTCACTTTTATGAATTTTATTATAAAAGACATAGTCTGTTTCTCTGATGATCTGTATTAGTTTATTACGTCTTATAAAGGAAATAAGAAGATAGATGCTTACTAAAAGATAGATGTTTAGAAGAGAAAAAAAAATCTTTTGCCAAGTGCCACTTATTCTTGCTATACTATTGGTTTCTTTTTTAATATAACATTTCGTTTATGTAATGATAACAAGCAGATTGCCATATATTCTCCCAATATGATACATAATTATAATAATAGCATGACCAGTTTAGAATATCTGTTGTGAGACTTGGAGATTTCAATACATCTGATATGTTATTATGACATCATTCAGGATACAAAAAAGGGAGCACTAATAAATTAAGGAAATTATTTGCCATTTTCCTTCAACTCTCCAATCTATTAAGCCTTTTTTCTTTTTTTTTTCATTCTTCCACTTTAGTTATTGCCAGGTTTGCATAGGCTTTACATAGCTGCCTCTGGTACTTTATATTTCCTAATAAATAACTCTCAAACTAACATGAATGCTTTACTTTCATATTGGATGGAAAATCTTAGAACTTCATTAATTAAAAGAAAAATTAGATTTAGAACTTTGAAAATTTTAGAATCTTGTCACAATAATATTTTAAACTCACAATATATTTCTATTTATTTAATTGATTCAAAGGATTCTTAAATTTGTTTACACTTGATTATTGATTTAACAGTTTAGTTTATTTTGAAATAAGAATTTGCTTTCATAAGAAAATATTAATCTGGAAGATGCCATATGAAATAATCACAAAATCTAGATATTTTTTGTAAGTAAATGAGGGATTAACTGATAAGTTGATATTTCTGTGTTGTCTCCTTTAAAAAAAAAAAAAAAAAAAAAAAAAAAAAAAAAAACTGGCTGTTGATATGCTATTTTTACCCATATGTGCTATAATATTATTAATTTTTTTCTCATAGTTTAGCTAGTTGTTCCAAAAATACTCCTGTTCATCTTTGGGATGGTTTCACTGGTGAGCTTAGAGCCAGTTACAGATCTTATGATCAAATGGTATGCTTTATTTTCCTTATTATTATTTTTCAGATGAAACATGTAGTATCTAATTAATTTTTCAATGAATAATGTTATTCTAAAAATTATTTTGAGCCTGTTAACCAGCCAAATTAAATTATATTCAACTCATTCTGTTTTGAAATATTTAGTCATACCTTGGTTAAAATGTTAATATCTTTCTAAATAAAATGTGAAAAACATAGCAACTTTATTAAGGAATTAAAAAACAAAAACACATTGTCTAAGAGCCTGTGTTTGGGAAATATGCTAATTTTGCTTTTTAAGTGTTCAATGCATTCATTATATATTTTTTATAATGATTATAACATTTTCTTCATATTATCTTTGACTCTTATCAAAAGAATTCTTTTGTTTTTCTTGTAATTCCGAAGAATATGAATTACATTATATTGAAAAAAGTGTGTGCATAAATTGCTGAATAAATTTCTTTAGGCAAATTATATTTTTAATGAATTATTATCTCATTCATTTTTTTCGTGTTTTTATATGCCAACTTAATATTAAAATATATTTATTAGGTATACTATTAGTGAAAAAAGTATTTCATCATAGTTAATTTTATTTATTTATTATTTAGGATGAAATAATTGCTGCTCGAAGTTTGAGTTTTGATTCTGAAGGCCAACGTCTCTTCTGTGGTTTTGAAAAAACTATTAGAATTTTCAACGTAGACTTACCTGGAAGAAATTTTGAAATCAGAAACACATTTGGTAGTTATTTAAAATTTACTTTCTGATATTTTTTTGTTTTATATATTAAATTTTTTTTATTTTTGCTATTGAAATTGTTAAACATTTTTAAAACACACAATCCCATTTCTAAAACATTAAAATGAGCCTTGATTAATCTTGATTCCAGATTACTAGACTACTATCTTTATTTTATTAACTAGTCTTTAAAAAAATTAGTGAAGTGCTTTTAAATTAAATGGAATTTTAGAAAAGCATTACATTTTTTTATATGTATATAAAGAGAAAATGCAGTTTTTTTTTATGAACTTAAAAAAATTAAAAATGGTATTTTACCAACCATGTTACATAACATAATAGTGTAAGTATAAGCTTAATAGATTTGAGGGAATTGAAAATAATTCTACTTCTTAACACATATTTTTTCCCCTCAATCAGTATTTTTGAATATATTCATTCAACTAATTGCAATACGAGAGGTTCTCAATTCAAAGATATACTGCAAAGGAAAGAAAAGAAAATATGTCTAAAAGATCAGTTGATATCTTGAATGAAATGATAACTGTATAACTAAAATAGGTATATGGCTAATGGTCATCATTTTTTTAACTTTTGTGCACTATCATTAGTAATTTCTGAAAATTTCCATTTTTACAAAAGAATCTACTATAGAAATCAGAAAACGAAAATAACATATTAAAATTTACGCCTTGACATAATTTGCCAGCATATAGCTAACAGACGGAATATTGCTAAAGATTGTAATGAAAGTTTCAGAAACTATTTTGAGAAAAGAATAAGGTTTCAGATAGATATTGTCATTTGTGTGATCATAATAAAACAAAAACAAATTCTTCCATAAAAATATGTAGAAAAAAATTATAAAAGAAGCATACTTCTTCTATGCATCCAAGGTATAATGAGTTATGCCAATACCAATGATATGGGGTTTTTGAGAAGCTCCTATTAAGACATATATGTTAAATTGATGAGTTATGCCAATACCAATGATATGGGGTTTTTGAGAAGCTCTTATTAAGACATATATGTTAAATTTTATCACTTAAAAATTTGTTCTTGTATAACTAAAATTTTTTGTTTGGATGATATCTGGTAGATAGAATATAACATTATTGCAGAAATGATGAAATAATGTTTTGTAATATACACCTTTGCATTGATTTCCATAGTATATGTCCTGTCATGTTCAATATGTTTCATTTATTATAAATTAATTTTTTATATATTTGTCACATTAATTACATTTGTATTTTGAAATTTTTCAAAATATATGTGTATATATTTTATTTTCCTTTTTATTAATTTTTTTACAGCTAAAAAGAGTGGCCAGTCTGGTATTATATCAAGTTTTGCCTTTACACCACAAAACAGACACATTTCTGCTGTTGGATCCTATCAAAAATCAAGTTAGCCATATTTTGTGTAGCTAATATTTACTGCCTATTGTAATTGCTTTTCAATTAATGATTTATCTTTATTTTTATATGCAGTTATATTCAATTAATAAATTGCAATATTTTATGCAGTTTTTTTTAATGAAAAGTTATATTTATTATTTTATTTTTCAGGTTTACAATAATATTTTTATTTTAATAATGAGAATGATTATTTAAAAAAATACATCAAACATTTACAACCGTTATTAAGAAATATTTCATATTGTGTGAGTTATCGTCTTGATTGAAATTTTTTAAAATTTGTATAAGTTGGGTTCATTTGCAACTTTTATATGATTTTTCACTCAAGTGTTAAATTTGTTAAAGGAAGGAAAAAGTTCAGCATTTATATTGTAAAGTTCTGAATTTGATTTTAGATGTGTATTCTTTTCTAGTGTGAAAGATGTCCATGTTTTTTCTATGACAAAATTAAAACATGCTGTTCAATATTAGTTTCAATTTCTTCTTCCGATTAATTTTTTTTTAGAATTTAAAAAAGATATTTAAGTGAAATTTGAATATAACTATAAGCTATCAGATTATAGTTATCTGATAAGCTAATCATATAGCGGTAAAAGCTATCAGATTATTAGCTTTTACTGTTATTCTGTTCGAAAGTTCTTAATATGTCTTCCCAAATGCCTTTAAATGTTGTTTAATTTTTTTAGTTTCAACAATGCTTGTGTATCTTTTGATATGGTCATTGTACTGATGAGTTTTAGTTCATTTTTTACTGTACTAGGCCAATAACAGTATAATATATCCTCTGTATATTCTGATAAATCATTCTTGTAAATGAAAAAGAGCCTAGCAAATTAACCAAGTGTTAAGGCTAGGTAAACGTCAGTGTATAATTAGTATTTGATGTCTTCCCTTCCCTTTTTTTTTTTTTTTTTGATGTAACAGAGGTAATTGATGATGCCGAATTGATTGATGTAACAGAGGTGTCATTAATTTTTCACCCCTGAACATTATTAATGGCTTAGCAAATATAAATGTTTTAAATCACTGATTACCATTCTACTGCTTTCAGCATTTCGATTGAATTGAAATATTAGTCTCCAAAAAATTGATTTCTGTGGCATGTTTTTATAAGGGATGGGAGGCCTAAAGAGTGTTTTTGATGATACTTTGATGATCTTTGAGAAAAGTATTTGATCAGTTTATCATTATATATTTATTTTTTGATAGTTGGCCTTTATTCGGAACCAGATGGTGAGCTGGAATGTATTCTGGAAGGACAAAAAGGAGGTGTAACCCAGTTACAGTTTTCACCAGATGGAAACCTGCTATACAGTGGAGGTCGAAAAGTAAGTGAAGAAAGAATGTTTTTAATATTTATATCATATGCTTATAAAAAATTTTTGAAAAAAATTGAAACTTAATAGAAATTTTATAATTTTAATATTTCGGTTATTTTTTACAAGTATTTTCTGTAAATTAAAAAAATTTTTTACTGTGTTGTATTATTTTATGATAAAAAATTAAATAAAGAATTTTTGCTATTTTTATCAATAAAAACAACAAACAGTAAATGTAGACAAAATGGTTAGAAATATTAGAAGATTAAAATTTTATTTTAGAACTCAATAATCAAAATGTCTGCTTTAAAATTTTTTTCTTCATAATCTGAACTTTTTATGTACATTTTGTGTTAGTTTATGTGTGTGTAAACACACATATATATATTTTTTGTTCATCAGATAGATGAACACCCAAATGATTTTATAGGAAACAAAGATTTTTGATGAGTGAAATTGCAAGCAATTTGCACATAGCTTAATTCATAATTATTATTTATATTTGAAGTTTTCATGCTGTATAGTATGATACAAATATGTAAAAAAAAATTAAAATTTTGCATTCCACCCCCTCTATCATCTGTGATTACTTTGATAACATAAAAAATTATACTCATTTTATAGCTTTTTCCACAATTTTAAAATTAACCAAAGTGAACTGAAATTGCAATCTTGTGTTCCTGTGTAAGTTTCTCTAAAATTCTATGCTTAATTAATTATTAAATTTCTGCCAATAGAAAGAAAAATACTCAATTTAAGTTTTTTTTTTTTTTTTGAAACATTGATAATTTGTCAAAAATGAAAATTTAGTTATTCTTATGAAATTGACTAATTTTTATCAGCTAATTATGCATTTTTTTCTTATTAAATTTCTTTCACTTTCTTGTCTTAATCTTTTTTCTTTCCAATTTTATATATTTGGTGTCAAGAATAAAATTTCTAGAAATTAAAATTGTCCAATTTTATTCAAACAAATATTCTTTTCTTTAAAAATTTTATGTTTCTATGAATTTTATTGCATCTCATGAAATTTGAAGTAATTTCTCTTGGCTTAAAAAAACCTAAGAATCTGCCTCAAATAATTCTGTCATTTTCAATCATGATTAATGGTTTTGGTAGATCAACAAAAACTTCTTTATTGTAAAATTTTCTAACTATTAAAATAAATAATGCAAATAAAACAAAAATTGTAAATTCATTTTATTTACAATATTTACTTTAAATATTGAAATAAAATAAAAAATAAATATTATGTCTTTAAATATAAATTGCTTCTGAAGTCTTCATTTCCTTTTAATATACATTTTTGTGAAAAAAAATAATGGTAATGCTCTTTTTTATACTATAATCTTTGTCTTTCATCTAAAGGCTTACTAACTGACAATAGTAAAAAATACCTTTTAATTAAATGTATTGTAAAATTTTCTTTATATATTAATTGCCCATGAAAGTATTAAGCTCTTCTTTTCACACAATTGTAAAACATGTCAGTTATTGCCAGAAAAGTGATGTCTTGAAATGGTGAAGTGATTGTATGTTACACAACGAAATCATTAATAGCACATCTAATAACAAAATTCATAAATTAACTTTTCCTGTCTCAAAAGTGATAAAGGCACACACACACACACAAAAATTACAAAATTGAGATAGGCAAATGATTTAGTATCAAATAAAAAATATATACTCCATAAAACATGCATTTGTTTGGTTGTGATTTTTTAAAGTACAATATTCTACCTGGTCAACACATTTGCAAGTTTTGCTGGTAAGGGATGTTGAAAAACACTATATTTTGTGCAACTTTATTATGAACCATTTTGAGGTCTAGCTTATTTTCCTTGCAGATATAAAATGGATGAATGGATGTGACATGCTTTTTGTGTAATGGCATATATGACTGATAGAATGTAGAAGAGTCCTTAGTATTCTTTCAGTTATACTAGCTCTTCTGTCATGCAAAATGTGCTTTTAATAATCAATTAATTCTGATTATATCTTCATAAATTATGTTAAGAAATTCTATGTTATATTTTATGTCATATATATATATATTAAAATTTACCTGAAACTATGTGTAGATTATAAACATGTAATTATAATTATTTTATTGTGGGGCATAACCATATGTAATAGATAAAGTTTAAATAGTAATTACATCTGTGAAAGAATACAAAAAATCAAATGACTTAGAAATTTTAATGTTTAACAATAGAAAGAGTTGTAATCTATTGTTGTTTAACAAAAGAAAAATTTGTAATAATACAGCGACAAAACTAAGTAACAGCTGAAACAGCCTAATTTACTAACATATTCTGTGGCAACAGTTTTGACTTAAGTTTGTGAGCTTTACCAATGTACTGTGAGCAATATCTCGACCGTAATTGACAATTTAATTATGAATGATGGTACCTTATCCTATGTATTGGAAGTTCTGCATTAATATTTGTTAAATTTACAATATTCACTTATAAGAATAAACTAAATTACTATTGCATCTTGTGACTAAAAATAAAGGCTGATAATCTGATCCTTTGAAAGAGATGTAATGAATGCATGATAAAAGCACCACATCATTATTCGGTAACTTCACTATGTTTATAGTGTCTATATGCTTCTATCCTTCTTGAAAATATTAAGTTAATGGGTTAATTCTCAGTTATTGAGATAACGAAGAAATTTGTTTCAATTTTCTGAATTTCTTTTGTTTTATGTGATTCTATAATTATTAAAGGCTGAAATGATTGTTTTAATCCCTTCCTGAGCCTTGACTCGCAGTCAAGCTTTTGGCCTTTGCATTAATAGCAAAGCCAGACTTGTGGAATTATTATTATTATTTTTTTGCTAGTTATAATTTCTATTACTTTTTACTAATACATTATGGCAGTTGGTCATGATTATTATAATCTACATTACAAAGCAGTCTTGTTAATAGCTTTGCACTTTAATTTATTTAGTGAAATTTAATAAAACCTTATAAAATGTAAGATCCAAAACATTTCCATGGACGCAATAATAACAACACTCTACTCTGTTTATCACATATCATCTCCAGTTATTTGGTCCTGCATTTCTTCAAGCAAAATGACATAGGAAGGGGTTAAAATACTTTATGTATATCTAAATGTTCAAATAAATTCAAACTTAGCAAAGCACATCCCCATGTTGTTGAAGAAATAGTCCCAATATTTGAATTTTGTTTATTTTCTGTCTATAAAATCCCCTTCCTCTCTATCTTTTTGCCTTCTAATTTGACTGTAATTGAGATTAGGATCTTTTTTCTTACAAAATTCAACAATACAACTAGACCTATATTAGTATCCATTTGAGAATCACGAGTATTATTTGTTGATTTGTATCTCAAATTGCATGATTTAGTTTAAATTTAGTCTCTGAATTTAGATTTCTAGAAATAGCTTTGTTTATATGTTTCTGGACTTTTTTTCTTTTCTTAAATTGGACACTGGTTAAAAAGTTTGGTGCTGTGCTAGTATTGCAATTAATAAAGTAATAGATTAGTTACTTTGTGATATCATATTAATAAAGAATTCATTAAGCAACAGAAACAGTTTCATAGATTCTATAAATATTTGTCAATTAGAAAGCAATATTTAGATAGAGAAAACATTAGGAATTTCCATCTTTGATTAATTTATTTGTTTGTTTGGGAACATAAATTTTGTGATATTTTATATTTGTTTCATAGTATCAGTTCCCATTTTCTCATATAGATATTGCATCATTGCAATTATTAATTGAAGTAACTTCATTAATGCTCCATATTCACAAATTTTTATTTTTGATAGGATCCAGAAATATTGTGCTGGGATTTAAGGAATCTTGGAACTGTTTTATATTGCTTGCGGAGAACTTGTGTAACAAATCAACGAATGTATTTTGATATTACCAAGTAAATTGTTTTTTTATTTGACTAAAAAGATTGAAAAATGAAAAATCTTGTTTTATATTTCTTATAGTATATTTAATTTGATCGTAAAAGAAAATTGAATTTAATGACTTTCTGTTCTTAGAATATTTGTACATTTAAAAAACAAAAAATTCTTGGAAATTTTTTGCTTTTGATATATTAAAATTTCCTATTCTTTTGGATATTTTCAATCAATTTAATTTGCTTTTTAATTTATTTTCTATCAATTTTAATTATTTTTTAAAGTTTATTTTGTTTAATAATTTATTTTATTATTTTTAATTAAATATTAAATAATGATTTAATCTAATATTTTGA
>JAPMOR010078585.1:0-41342 GCA_026543865.1 Argiope aurantia
TATCAACTAATGTGTATGTGTTAGAAATAATGCCGAACGAAATAATCATCGGCATGGACGTATTAAATAATATAAGTTTTTCATTCCAAGAAAAACAAATTAGCATTCATGGGAAAAAAGCTCAAATAAATTACACCCGGCTGGTGAGAAACGAGGTCAAGGTCATATCCCTACGTTCCTAGAAGCTGAAAAGAGACAGACAGGCACCTATTTTTGCTGAGACTTGCAATAAAATAAATACACATCCTCCCCCATACTTCATTCATTTAGCGGATTCGATAAACTATGATGAAATCGACATAAGTCATGTAAAAAAATCCTTGAGACAGGAAATAAATCGTCTTTTAAATAAGTATTCGCCGAACAAAACAAAAAGTACCGAGTTACAAATGAAAATAATACTGAGCGATGATATTCCGATTAGTCAAAAAGTAGGGAGTTACAAATGAAAATAATACTGAGCGATGATATTCCGATTAGTCATAATCCTCGAAGGCTGCCTTTTAAAGAACAAAAATTCGTTGAAACTCAAGATTGATAAACGGATACAGGAAGGGATAATGAAACCCAGTTCTTCAAATTTCTCTTCACCTGTGGTTTTATGCAAGAAGGATGACAGTTATAGGATATGCATTGATTTTCATAAGCTAAATAAAAAGATGATTAAAGATCGGTACCGTTTACCCCTCATAGAAGATTTGCTTGACAAACTTGAGCAATCAAAAATATTTACTACTTTGGACTTGAAAAACGTATTTTTTCATATAGACGTAGAGAAAGATAGCACAAAATTTACGTCTTTTGTAACACATCATGGCCAGTGGGAATTTCTTAAAGTATCATTTGGACTTTCCAATAGTCCGAGTGTATTTCAGCGTTACATTAATGTGATATTCAGGAATTTGATGCTAGACAGAACTGTACTGATTTATATGGACGACATTATTATACCATCCTAAACCGAGGAAGAAGGGTTAGAAAAATTACAACGTGTTATGATGCTGTTCTAATGTGTTCTGATGCTGTTCAACAGGTCAGTACAGCATCAGAGTACGGTTTGGAGTTTAATTTTAAGAAGTGTCAGTTTTTAAAACCACAAATAGAATTTTAGGCTATAGAATCCAAAACGGAACTATACAGCAATCTGCATCTAAAACGGTATCTGTACAAAAATTTCCACAACCACAAACTGTTAAACAAGTACAAAGCTTTTTAGGCCTTACTAGCTATTTCCAGAAATTTATACCCCACTATTCAAAAATTGCAAAACTGCTTAGTGATCTACTAAGAAAAGACATTGCATTTAAGTTTAAATCTGAACAAATAGAAGCTTTTCAAAAACTTAAATATATTTTAACTCGGGAGCCAATTTTGCATCTCTATCAACAGGGATCAGTTTTAGAACTCCATACAGATGCTAGCAGTCAGGGATTCGGAGCAGTGCTGCTGCAACAGGGAACCGACAATAAGTTTTATCCTATTAATTATTTTAGTCGAAAAACATCTCCACAACAAGAAAAATATAGCAGCTATGAATTAGAAGTTTTGGCTGTAATCGAAGCGTTGAAAAAATTTAGACATTACTTACTGGGTTCTAAGTTTAAAATTGTGACTGATTGTTCTGCTTTTCAACAAACTATGAGTAAAAAAGATCTTACACCAAAAGTTGCAAGATGGGCTTTAGAGTTAGAGGAATTTGATTACCAAATTGTTCACAGATCGGGAAAACAAATGGCACACGTAGATTCTCTTAGTCGAAACACAGTACTTGTTGTTACTCGTTCATACAGTGAAGTGACCACTAAAATAGCCAATGCTCAAAATCAGGACGAATTCCTTAAGAAATTAAAAGCTTTGATAGATAAGCAAGAAGACGGTGAACACATTGTGAGAAACGGAGTTTTATACAAATACGATAATGGTAGAGAATTGCTCATAGTCCCAGAAGCATTACAAAGAGAAATTATTCGAGAAATTCACAATAAAGGACATTACGCTGTGGCTAAGACGGAAGAAATTTTAAAGCAAGAATTTTACATACCAAAGTTGAGGTCAAAAATAGAAAGTGTGGTTGCCAATTGTGTGGAGTGTATTCTGTGTAATAAGAAACGTGGGAAAGGTGAAGGTTTCCTTAACCCCATCCCAAAAGAAAATTTGCCTGTAAGTACATATCACATCGATTTCATTGGCCCTATGCCTTCTACAAATAAGAACTACCAGCATATTTTTTCAATAGTCGACGCTTTTACAAAATTTGTCTGGTTGTATCCGGTTAAATCAACATCTACTCAGGATGCAATAACTAAACTTAAGCTTCAACAATCTACTTTTGGAAATCCGACGAGAATAATAATAGACAGAGGTTCAGCTTTTACCTCAAAAGAATTTGAAACATACTGTCAGGATGAAAATATTGAACATTTCAAAATTAGCACTGGAATTCCTCGCGGAAATGGGCAAATTGAAATAATGCATAAAATTTTAATACCCATTCTATCAAAACTCTCGATAACAGACCCTACCAAATGGTATAAACATGTTGCATCAGTGCAGAAAATAATCAATAGTACCGTTTCGAGAAGTACAAAGGTTACCCCGTTTGTGCTTTTAACTGGAGTAAAATTAAAAGATACAACTGATTTACATTTAAAGGAAATATTGGAAGAAGAATACACAAAAGCAATGATGGAAGATCGAAATAATATGAGAGAAGCAAGGGAAAACATTTTGAAGATGCAAGAAGAGAACCGCAAAAGTTTCAACAAATGAAGAAAAGTGGCGCGCATCTACAAACTTGGTGAATTAGTGGCCATACAACGGACGCAGTTTGGAACTGGACTCAAACTAAGACCAAAGTTTCATGGACCGTATCGGATTGTTAAGGTTAAACCTAAGGATCGCTATGACGTGGAAAAAGTTGGATGTCATGACGGACCAAATACAACTTCCACAGCAGCTGATTTCATAAAAACATGGTCTTCAGACTAAAAGAAAAAAAAATGTTTATTGGTTTATCCAGATACTGTTTTCTTTTTTTTATTCTTTCAGATTTTTCTACTTTGATTTAACTTTCGTGGACGAAAGAGACGTCAGAATCGCCGAATGTAGTGACGAACGCCTGATAACGAGCGCCATCTGCTGGCCAACAGGTGTTGATGCTTGTTAGACGGAGGGCAGACGAGACGGGTCTGAACGAAAGGAAAGACGTGTGAGACGAGACGGGTCTCTGAACGAAAGACGGGACATAACATGTGAATTAATCCTGCGATGTATTCGACGAAATCTATTTAATGTTCATTTCTTTTATGTTATTGTAATTGTCCTTCCTAAATGTAATTAAATGGGCGTGATTCTAAATAGTAGTGATTCCTGAGTCCTATATATATGTAGAATTCAGTCATAATTCATAAATGGCCCAAACATATGAGTTCATAAATGTTCCAGAAATTTGTAGTGCAACTAGTTGCACTGCTAACTGCTTTTGACTAAAACAACCTAAATATATATCACTAAAAAAAAAAGAAAAAAAAAGAAAGAAAGAATGGTAAATTATTAAAAACAAATTAATTACACAACAGAGATAGTAATATATTTCTTTTCAATTATTTTAACAACATCAGGATTAAGATAACTCAGAAATAAAGTGAATTACATAAAACATTTTTTTAAAAAATTAAAGAATACGAAAAGATTTATAACAGATATGCATTACATTTTATTAAAATCTAAAATAATATCATAAAATAAATAGTCCTTTCCAATTCCTTGCCAGCTTTGAAAATAAATAAAAGAAAAAAATTATAATACTTCAATTTACAAATCTGACAGATCAGTGATATATGCCATTTGAAACCTGCTTAGAACTTTAGAATGTAATATTGCCTTAGTAAACAAAGCAAAAGAAGAGACAATGAAATGTATTTGGCGTTATTAATGAAAGGAAAATGTAAGTGCCCGAAAAATAGGCTTCATTAGTTTGTTAACACATGACTTGCAAAGTGTATTTTATATCTTCAAAATTTTTTATGGGATATTAGTAATCTAAATATTCTATCTTTTATCCAATTTAAAGATTAAAATTTTAAAACAAAGCAGAAATTTTACCTGTAACGGAGCCAAGTTTAATTCCTTGGGAACCTATCAGAGAAGAAGGAGTAACAACTCGAATACTACTAACACTAGAAGTCACACTGGTAGTGATCTTCTGAGTTGCTGCTGCAGCAGCAGCTAATGCTGCCATACCACTCATGGTAGTAGCAGGTGTAGTGGAAGGTGCAGATGCCTAAATAACATGAATATATGTGAAATCAAAAATATTGGATAATATTTAATACAAAAATGGAAATCCAAATGAATTTTTTTAAAAAAAAAATGTTATATTTAAATGTACTTACCAATAAATATTTAACACTGTTTCTCAAATTATACAGAAAGCAACAAATAAAGTTAATTTTGTAAATAAATATTTATCTAGTAAAATTGCAGAAGGTAATACCATTATTTAAATAAAAATAAAAAATTACAGGGGGACTTGGTGATAAATTACTTCAAAGAATTTTAAGGTTTATTTTTTTTAACTAAAACATATTATTATAGCTAACACTTTTTTTAGAGCAAATTCACTGATAAATATAGTTAGATTTTTGTCATAATTTATTTAATATGAAAAAATGTTGTACGAAATAAAGATGCATGTACATGAATTTGTCACAAGCTATTATTATTTTCACTAACAGTTTTTAAAAGAAGGCATGCTAAAGACAAATTTGAAAAGAAAAGTCAAGGAAAATACAAATAATCTGAAAACAATTCCTTGAATTTTTAAGGTTAAAACTTTTTATTGATCAAAATAGTAAATAAAATACACATGGGTGCATAGAATAAAAAAGACTACTTAAAAAAAATTAACAGCAGAAAGGAAGTATCATCAACTCTGTTAGCTACAGTAAAAAACAAATAGGAGTAATAATTTAGCTACCCTACATTCCAAAACTGATGAATTCCAACATATTATTCAAATTTATATATTGCATGTTTTAAAATTTCCAGATGTAATTGGCTTACTTAAGATTTTAAGGGAGAATATGTTTTATCAATATTATCTATAATTCTATAAATTTGGGATTTAAAATGTCGGGAAAAAATAAGTAAATGAAATAACATTTTACATCCTTTAGAATTCAGCAATAAATACTTTTAAAAATGACTAAATTCATTTTTGTAACTGAAAAATTACTAGACAGAAGTACTTTAACTTACCACATTAGTGGACAAAGGACGAACTACATGAGTTCCTGTAGGAGTTTGAGAGACAACTCTAATCTGTTGGGCAGGTACAGTAGTTTGATTTCTAGAATGAACAACGGTGACAGTTCCAGCTACAGGAAGAAAAAACTACATTTAAAATATCTCAACACATAATTTTAAACAAATAAGATAGAATTTGTATTATGAAAACAGAAGATGTAATATGAAGACAGAATTTTACGTTTTCCTGCTGATGTCACTGTATTCACAGGATTCATTGACAGTCGAACAAGGGTTTGAGTTTGAGCTGCAAAGGGGGAAAAAAATGTTTATAATAAGTTGCTAAACACTATAAAACATATAATTAACCTATAATTTGTTTTGTGTGTTTTTGGATATGTTTTAAACAAAATATATACCATGTTATAATAATTTCTAACTTGAAATATATTACATTTTTAACACATCTAATTGAAAAGAGAATTCTATTATGGGGAGAGGATTAAAGCAGTTTTAATAAATGTGAATTAAAATCAGATGATAAAGATGATCAAGTCAATACTTCTGTTGGCGCATGCGCGTTTCCAACCGATCATGTGATCACGAGTGTAAACAAGGAGAAACCCAGGAAAGCGCTGTCGGGATTTCGGCAATAACTGACGTGGGTAATTACGGTGCTAAAGTACGAATCGAAACTCACAATAACAAAATTACTTTCATCTATATTAATGTTTTGTGTGATGTCAATAAATAATTTAGAAAAAGGCAACACTGGTCCGTCGTTTTATCAAATGGAATCTGGACTTTAAGCCAGACATTTCCTAGTCCGTCGAGCCGGAGCCGAACCAGCGACCTATGGATACTATAATCAAATTAAATAAAGCAAAACCTTCCCTAAAAGGAAGTATTTCAAGAATTGAAAAATTTAACGGATAAAGTGTCAGAAGACATGAGATTAATGGAATTAAAAGTGAAACTGAAAAAAAATAGACCAGCTGCAGCCAAATGTCGTCAGTATAAGAAGAAATTCATTTGAACTGAATGATGCGGATGCAGCTGGATTAACAGCTCTTGAAGAATTGGAGCAATGCGATGCCCGCCTCGAGTATTTAGAGGTAAGAATTAAAACCTTAATTAATTCTTGTAAGCTACCCTTCTTTGACTTCAAATTCCAAAAACGAAACTGAAACTTTTAATATACCAACAAAAATCCCACATTTTCGGGGAATTATGAATGTAAGTTTAAAAGTAAGTTCGATGATTTAATTACATCGAATGAGCAACTAACACTGTCGCAGAAATTATACTATTTGAATTCTTGTCTTTCAAATGAAATTAAAGAATGGCATCTTCATTTAACACTTTTACCTCTTTGTACAAAGCCCTAGAATCTCGATACGACAATAAAAGATTAATAATTGACGTTCATGTACAGTCAATATTAGATTTTAAGAAAGAGCATGAGGATCCAAAAGAAATACGCGAAATGATCGATTGTATTCAAAAAAAAAAAAAAAAAAAATCTGCGAGCGTTAAAATTGCTAATATATGTACAAAATGATTTATTTGATTTTTTCTTAATTAATATAATGCTGAAAAAATTAGAAAAGCTCAAAATTATTTTGAATTAAGCCAAAATCATAAAGATGTTCCTACATTTGAAAAATTCATTGTACTTTTAGAAAAAAGAAGCCGTACTTTTATCTGTAATAAGAAATTGTGCTCTTGAAACAAAACCATTCATAAAAAAGAAAAAAAAAACTCAATTTTTGGACTAAAACTAAAAATCTACTTGTTAAATAAAATATTGAAAAGAAAAGCTGCTTAATTTGTTGTGAAAAAAATCCACATCCGGTATATCGATGCACTAAATTTCTGGAATTTACCCTAGATAAAAGATTTGATTTAGTAAAAATGCATAAATTGTGTGAGTTATGTCTCCATAAAAAAAATTAGTGCAATTCGAAATATTTATGCACCTGTGATCTGAAGCATTCTAAAGTGATCTGTTTTAAACAGACAAACGAGAAACGAAAGTCATATATGTAAACAATCTGACCCCTTTTTGCGGTGAGAAATAAAAAATAAAGAAACAGAACTTCCGAGGGAGAACAAAATTCTTTCTGTGCTCTGTAATACGGCGTTAAATAGTTTAGTCTCGTCAAAAAAAGAAAAGTGTTTTATTGGAAACTGGAAATATTTTCTTGCAGAATAAAGAAGGCACATTAATAAACTGTACTTGCATTTTAGATTCGGCGTCAAATTTAAATATTTTGAGTAAGAAAGTGAGCAAAATTCTTGGCATTGAACTAGAAAAAATACAAACTTCAGTTTCCGGCTTAATTCAACAAAACAGAATTTAAAAAGAAAGCTGAACACTAATTCCAAATAAAAATGGAAGTTTTATGGAAAATACTTAGTTTCTGGTAACAGAAAAAATAACAAGGTCTTACTCCTAACGTTACTTTAGATTTTTCAAAAATGAAAATTCCTAAATTTATGGAATTATTTGACCCTCAGTTTTTTGAGGCAAAAGAGATTCATGCTTTATTGAATGTGGGAGTTTTCTTTAGAATAATGAAAGATAATGTTTACAGGGCGAATGAGGAATTATTATTTAGAGAAACAGAATTTGGTTGGATTGCGAGTGGACGACTAGAAGAGGCGAAAACTAACGATGCTTTAGGATCGTGTTTTTTCTTCTCAACGATAATTCTATAGAAGATACATTAAAACAATTTTTTGATCTTGAATCATTAGGTATAAGAGATGATCCATGTATCCATGAAGATCAGGCTTTAAAAATATTTAATGATACTGTGCAGTACAACAACGGCAGATAGATTGTACAGTTACCTTTCCGTAAACATATTAAAGAGTTATCTGATAATCTTATTGTAGCTAAATAACGATTTCAAAATTTGTGGAGGAGATTACAGAGAGATACGGATCTTCATTCAAAATATGAAGAAATTATTCCGGATTATCTAAACCAGGGCATAAAAGAAAAAGTAGATATTTCTGAACTGTGTAAAGATAAACCAATTTATTATCTGGCTCATCAAGTAGTGAAAAAGGAAGGTAGAGTCACAACTTCGACACGCATAGTATCTGACGCTACATCTCATCAAGCTAACGAGCTATCTTTGAATGATTGTTTGTGGTCAGGTCCCAATTTATATTCAAACCTAGACATGCTAATAAATTTTAGGCTCTAAAAAATAGAAATATCCTTCGACATTCACTAGGCTTTTCTTCCAATTTGCTTGGCAGATAAATATAAGGATGCAGTGCGTTTCTTATGGACACTCGGTGATCCTCGTACTGAGAAAAGCTCAGTTCTTGAAATTTATTGTTTTAACCGAGTGATTTTCGACGTAAATGTTAGCCCGTTTCTACTTGCTACTTGCAGCTACAATGAAACATGACATTAAGAAATATGGAGAAGAGTATCCTTTCACTGTAAAGCATCTAGATTCTTACATGTATGTAGATGACTGGATTACAGGTCAAGAAACTCGAGAAGAAGCTCTTCTTATTTCTTGCCATGCTAAGAAAATCGTGAAGGAAGTGGGAATGGAAATGAGAAAATGGACCAGCAACGATTCTGCCTTGATGAATCAGTGGATAGCAGAGGGTTTTGACCTTACCCCATTGACTTATATCTGCTTAGGAAGTAACAAAACAAAAGTATTAGGTATGGCATGGCAAATTCAAGATACCTGCTTCATTGTGGATACAACAGGTTTACTGGAATTTATTTCTACCAATGAAATTACTAAACAATCCCTCTTGCAAGCCATCAGAAAAATATTTGGCCCACTTTTATTACTTACGCCTTTACTATTAGAGTCAAGTGTCTCATCCAACAACTTTGGGAAAAGAAAATCACGTGGGATGAAATTTTACCCCTTAAAATTATCAAAAGATGTTTTGAGTGGTATAAAGAGTTACCAGTGTTAGATAAACTAAAAATACCAAGATTAGTTCTAGATTCTACAACTGAAGAGAAAAATGACACTATAGAAATTCACTCATTTTGCGACGCTTCAAAACTTGCTTATAGTACTTCAGTTTATGAGAAAGTAAAGAAACAAGACAAAGTAGTTGTTAACCTCGTCACTTCAAAAACTACGAGAGGCTCCACCGAAAAGCGTTACATTGCCTCGATTTGAGCTCCTCGGAGTATTGGTAGCAGCTAGTCTGAGCTCAACAGTTCAAGGAATCATCAGCTAGAAAAAAGATCTTACTGTGTTAAACTGAACAGATTCCTAAATCGTTCTATATTGGATTAAAGCCTCACATAGAAAGTGGAAAGAATTTGCTAAGAATAGAGTTTAGAAAATTACAGAGTTGACAAATCCTAATACTTGGTTACACTGTCCAGAAAAGGACAAACCTTCAGACTTCTTGTCTAGATTAGTTTAGTTATATTAACGTCCCGTTGTAAAGCAACACTAGGACTATTTTGGGACGGACCTCATAATTTTGAACCGCGGTCAGTTGATGAGAACGACACCCGAGGTGGCACCCCCCTCTCCACACCACATCAGCGGGAGGACGTTTGGCATAACGAATTTAACGTGCAACAGACCCCCTTACACGACAGTTCTTCGGTGGAATCGGGTCTCGAACCTGAAACCCTACGGCTCGCAAGCCGAGACCTTACCACCAGGCCAGATAAGAGGACTCCGTGCTAAATCTCTTATATGTGAAAATAAGAAGGGGAATGATCCATAATTACTATCTGGTGAACTTTCTGAAACTATTTGCGAGTGTCCAGAACCAGATGAAGATTACTTGCCTGAACTCAAATCGCAGAACTCTTAATATTTTTTTGACTTTAAACTCTAACAAAACCTTTTTTGATTATCTTGTTAACCATAGTAATAGATTTCTAACTATAGTTCGAATATTAAGTTATCTTTTCAGGTTTATACCAAATTGCAGAAACCAAGAGAAGAAAAAGGGTCCACTGACATCAGAGGAACTGTCAGAAGCAGAAAATTACTTATTGAAACAGTGTCAGTTGGAAGAATTCTCTGCAGAAGTGATATCATTAATGTCCCATGATGAAATCTCCAATATGAGTAAGATTTTAAATTTATCTTTCTTTCTAGATGATAAAGGTATATTGAGGGTAGGAGGAAGATAGGAAAATTCCCAACTGCCATATTCAGGGAAACATCTCATAATATTACCCTGAAAAGGTAAATTAACTGAAATTACTGTATGGTATTATCATGAAAAGTATTTTCATCTAGGATCCAAGCATTTCTTTTCAGATAAGATAAAAATATTGGCCTATTCATGGGAGAAATGTATGTAGAAAAATTGCGCATAATTGTGTTATTTGCTTTAAAAATAATCCTAAAGAGTATTCTCAAAAAATGGGCAATTTTCCAAAAGAAAGAATAGTTCCAGCTAAAGTCTTTAATTCAATGGAAACAGATTTGCGTGGTCCATTTTTTTAAAATCAAAAATAAATATCAAAGGAAGGGTCCTGAAATTAAAGTGTATATTTGTATATTTATTTGTTTAGTAACAAAGGCTATAAGCCTTGAGATGATCAGTGATTTAACATCTGAAGCTCTAATAGCCACGTTTAAAAAGATTTATTTCCGGAAGGGGTAAATATCGTAAGATTTTTTTTTTCCCCTTATAATGGGGCTAACAGAACACCAAGATCTTTATATAAATTGGTTAAAGACAAAAATGAGTCCTTATATGCTTTTTCTACAGAAGAAGATATTGAGTGGTCCTTTATTCCTCCTAGAAGTTCAAATTGGGGATGACTGTGGGAGGCAAATATCAAAGCCTTTAAGTACCATTTCAAACGCGGCGAGGCGTTTCTAAATTCCCGTCCTATTACGCCACTTTCAACTGATGTTGATGATTTAGAAATGCTAACTCCAGCACATTTCTTAATAGGGAGGCCAATAACAGCGATAATTGAACCATCTCTAACAGATCTTGAGTCAAATTGCCTTAATGTTTGGTAAAGAATAACCAAGTCAGTCCAAACAATTTGGAAGAGATGGAGTGTCTCATACTTAAATAGTTTACAACAAAGAAAAAATGGTCAGTTAATAAAGAAAATCTAAAAATAGGAGACATGGTATTAATCAGGGAAGAAAATCCCCCTCCCTGTAAATGGTTAATGGGACATGTAATATCACTTTTTTCTGTAACGGATAATAAAGTGTGAGTGGTGGATATTAAAACTAGTAAGGGTATTTACAAAAGATCCATAAAAAACTTGAGTGTATTGCCTATTGAAAATTAAATATTTTCTGAAATTATTGCATTGTTCAGTGTATTTAGCTTGTATTACTTATTACATTCAAATTGCATTTATTTACCATTGTGATTGATGTGCTGTATTATTATATTATTTGCTCTTATATTTAACTAGCTTTGAATATTAAGTGAAAAATATTTTAGAAATATATAATTTCTATGCAAAATAATTGTATAACATGTATTGTATATTTATGCAGTGTTTTATTTACTTAATATGATTTGTGTTAAATAAAGTGTAAAAAATTGTAAGTTCTTGCATGTGAACATAGCAAGGTAGGGTGGGATGTTGGCACATACCCGCTCCCAACCAGTCATGTGATCACGAGTGTAAACAAGGGGAAACCCGGGCAAACACCATCAGGATTTCGGCAATAACTGACATGGGTAATTATGGTGCTAAAGTACGAATCAAAACCCACAATAACAAAATTACTGTCATCTATATTAATGTTTTGTGTTGTCAATAAATAATTTAGAAAAAGGCAACATTGGTTCATCGTTATTTTATCAAATGGAATCTGGATTTTACGTAGATCAACACAACACATCAACATGACATTATCTGAATTATAAACAAAATTAACCCCTTAACGATCGGTTTATTTTCAAGAATACGGTCATAAAAGTGTCTATTTTTTTTATTTAAGAACAAGTATGCATATTCGATTAGTGCTGGCATCTAGTTTAAAATTAACTAACTGCCATCTGGTGTGTAAAATGAGAAATAAAATGTTTTCCGGGCAAAAGAAATGAATTGGTTTTAATCTTTTTGTCACGTTACTATTGAACACTGCAGCCCGGAAATATCACGGGAGCGAGAAGGAAGGGGTTAACAAGTATCAAAACTTGAATTTACACATAAAAATTCTTATTTAAAATACATATAATAAAGAAACACTGGAATAAGTAGAAAGCTGAAAGTAGATGCATGATTTTAAAGTTCAACAAATTTCAATTAATAAAACCCTTCTGAAATATATCCTTCAGATCAATGATAAATTAAAAATTCAATTATATGGTAAAACTACAAAGTGATAACAGATCAAAAATGGGCTATAAGTGGCCCACTACAGGTTTGTCTAGAAATTATCTAAAGTAAATATTAGTTTTGCACATAAAATTGGAGCTCTGAAATGAGTTGCCACAAAATTTAAAACAGTATAGAAATTTTATAGCTATTGAATATATTTATAGAAAAAATATAGCTTATAGAGAGGCAGTCACAGGCTGGTTTATTATATTTGTAATAAAGAGCTTTAAAATTTATTATTTTTTAAAATCCTACTTGAGTTTTAAAAATACACTCGCTTACCCCTGATGTGTTCTTGAAATAGCTTGCACATTAAAACTCTACATATAAAATAGATGTTTTAATATCAAAAAATTATTTTTTCTAGTTTTCATTAAAGTGTCTCAAAGAAAAAACTCACAAAAAAAAATCGTAAATATATTCATTTTTGGTGAAAAAAATTTTTACTCACAAATTTATTTCTTGAGGTAAATAAAAACAGTCAAATGCAATTTCTCATATTTATTTAACTTCAAATAATTTTCACATCAATGAGCAAAAGTATTTACCTGGAGGTTGAACAGCTGTTGTAGGTTCAACTTTTGCAACTGATGGATTTATTAAACTCTGAGATGAGAATGTGGAAGGAACACTTTGTGGTTGAACTGGAGCTGGAGCTGAAGAAACTACTGGTGAGGCAGGCACCTGTGGCTGAGCACTAGCTCCTGTCATTTGTGGTGAACTTGGAGGCATATCATATTTTTGAATTTGAAGAACATATGAGTCAGCTAAAACAATAATACTTTATTAGTTCTTCTAAAATCAAATATTTTTTAAAAATAAAAGCATTTTATTTTAAACACAAATCTGTAGTTATATAAAACGATTTAAATATACTCTATATTTTGAAACAATAGTGTTTCTTCTGGCACATTTAAACAACTATTAAATAATAATAACACAATGGTGTTTTAGGCTAATGCTAAACATGTCATTAGGTAATTCTCTTTGATCACACATAAATACCTATTTAATCAACATATTTTAAGCATGCATGTAGCAATGATCATTTTTTAGTCGTACCTGTCCATGACAATTTTTCATCTTCAGAACACGGACAGTACATATAGTGCAATTATTTTCCTCGGACACCTCACTGTCCAAAATATGATATAATGCAAGAAATGAGTTTGCCCGTGTACCTTAGTGTTGACTCTCATTTCTTGTTATCATCTTGTTGAGAGAAGAGAAATTGTTTAAGTGTATACACGTTTTTGTTATCCATGGAATGTAAAACATACAAAAACAGAGGATGCCATTCAAAAAATGCCAACTCTTTGTATTTTCCCATCCTCCCATTGTTGATTCATTGGCACTCATAATTCAATCCATCACCTTAATTAGAACATTGATAGAATAAGTCTCTCAGAAGAGGTAATTTTGTATGCTCAAATTGTATATAATAATAATTTTTAACAATATTTTAGCCAAGTCCTTAAAAAACATTGACAAAGATATTCATATCAAAAGTATCAAAATAAATATATGATAAAGACTTTTTTTGAAATGCTAAATCATAGTTCTTCATTCATTAGCAAATCCTTGGTATTTTTTTTATTAAATTTGAAACAAACTTCAATTTGCCAATAAAAAAGCTTATCTATACTTATATAAAGCTCAATGTGTGTGTGTGTGTGTGTGTGTGCTGGCGCTCTACAGGCCAGACCATTCAACCTACAGCTACCAAATCTGGCACGTGCATGCCTTGAAGGTCGGGAATGTGCACCTGGGGTCCCTTTTTTAAAATTTTTAATTAGAATTTTAATTATTAATTAAAAACTAACTTTCCCACCAAAAAAATCTTTTCATTTCCCCACTGCCAAATGAGTAAGGCTTCAGTTTTGTTTTGTTTTTCCCACGCTAACAAGGATAGGCTTAAGAAATTTTCGGCAGATTATTTCAAAGGATTCTATTTATTTTCTTAATGTTTGATGCATTTAAAGTTAAACATTGTTAATTAATCGATCTTTCAGATTCATTCTGCAGTACTTTTGAATTAAAATAAAACAGAATAAAGGAAATTAAAAATTTCTAATCTGCATAGCATTACCCCAACTGGCGTAGAAAATTCATGCATGCGCATTGTGTTCCGATTGTTGACAACGGATACGGACTTGGTTTTGAAGGCTTAATATGTTTTCGACAGATTATTTCAAACGATTCTGTTTATTTTTTTAGTGTTTGATGCATTTAAAACTAAACATTGATAATTAATCGATCTGTTCATGATGAATCTGGGAAAAGTTTGTTGAAAACTTCTTGAGATATTATATAAATTAAGAAACATATTCTTTAGTGCCCATAAGGTTTAAATACTCAGCGACTCTGTTTTCAGTACTCATATTTAAAAAAATGCTTCGTTTTAGTAAAAAAAAATATTATTATATTTATTGCAGTTTAATTATTTCCACTTTAATTTAAAGCATAAATTCTATGGGAGTTAATAGAAAATTAGAGAGATACATATTATGTTATGGCTGAAGACCTTTATAATATTATGAGCGAATTATATGACTATTAAAATTTAAAGTTTTAAAATATTTTAATGAAGAAGCAATTAAAATGGGAGTTCTATAAAATATTTAATTATCAAAATTTTAACATGCATTAAGATTGGCAAACCAGCTGGTCGCCAAAGGTGACTAGTATTTCATAAAATACCAAATAGGAAGGAAGGAATGGAAGTTTGTTTTCCAGCGTATGCTCCTGAACGAGTTCTTAATACCAAACAGAATTAATTGCATACAATATAATTCTGCTTTGTCTTAATTCTTTAAAATACATCGCTTTGAGGTGGGAGGGAAATTTTGAAAGCACTAAAACAATTCTAAATTAAATCTATGTTGTGTCACTAATTATATTTCATATTTATCTAAATGAAATTTTGGTTAAATAGCAATAAAGATAATAACTCAGGAATCATGAAGAATATAATAAGAAAGTTATGCCTAAAAAATAAAGAGGTAGAAGCCGAAAATAACATTAATTTATATATATAAAACTGACTTGATTCACAATTATACTAATTGCTGATTTCATTTTTTATTCCAACTATTTTATGTGTACAACAAGCTGTTTTTTTAACCCTTTGATGTGCATTGGTTTCACAGTGAAACCACTTGCTAAAAATTATTTCTAAATATGCGGTAGTTTCTAATCGAAACCAAAGGATATAAAATAATGTTCTAACTTTAATAATTGCCTGTAGATGCCAACACGCTAATTAATATCCCTCTAACGTACAAAAAAAAATGCATCATTTTTAAAGCTTTTTTTCAGTACTTAATTTTTTTCATCAAGCAAAAAATAAACAAATTCAAAATGGCTTTATAAATTTGTTGTATAAAAGCTGTCTACAACATACACATTTTTCCCCCCCTTCTTTTTCAAATGAAATAGCGAAAGAAAAGTTCTTCAAACGTGACAACTTTTTAGGTGGTTACAGAGACATAACACCGTGCACCTACGACATAAGATTCTCTATCACTTGAAATGCATTAATGAAACCGATCTGTTTTCCTTCCCGACTCTCTTAGTCAATAATTTATGGGGGTTTTGCCATGAGTTTTGTGGGTGAGGAATTAATTTGCATTTGAGTACAGTTTATACAAACTGGATGGTTGAAACTTTCACTTTTCAGTTGTGTTCTTCTTGTATTAGCAAGCAACCATGTTATGGGATTTTAAATATATTTTCTAATACAGTATAATTTTCTCAATTTTTAAATGGTTAATTTAAATATTATGTTTCTTCATAACTTGAACAGAGTATTGATTGTATTTGAAGTCTAAATACCATGCAAAGAACATGCCATTGTTAGCTTTATTTGAGGATTACTTATTAAAATTGTTTATCTTTCATTTATATATATATATATATTTGCATGTTGCAAGATTAAGTAGTTTTCATTGATAATATTTGTATGTTTTAGTATTTCCATAAATAAATAATGAATTATTATGTTACAAAATGAATTTAAAAGTATTTATTAGTCATAAGAAGAATATGTCGTAGAGAAAATACAATTAAGACAATTTATAATGGACTGCACCACGAGGTGCACAGTGGTACTCCAGTGAACCCCAACCCCATGTGGTACAGTCCACTATAAATTTTTTAAAAGGTATTTTCACTTTCCTTGGACCCTAAACATGTAAATTTATTACATAATTTTTAACAATTCAGAAAATTTATATTTGTGCGCTTTAAAGGGTAAAAGAAAAGATTGATTTTTAATTTAAAAAAAAAGTAAAAATAAAATATAGTAACCTGTTGGCAGAGGAGTCCAATGAACTTCTAATGAATTTGTAGATGCTCGAATTAACTGAACTCTACATGGTGCTGGAGGTTTATCAGTCTCTAAGAACCATAAGTCTTTACAACAAACCTTCAACAAGATAAGGAAAGCCACATATTAAATTTTAATATCAAAGCCAATAATTATTTTGAATTATTCATTTATTAAAAAGAAGAAAAATAAATTCATTAGTTTTTATGCTTTAACCCATTCAGGACCATTATCATATATATGTGATCACACGATTCTCCATTCACAGCCTACAGTATCTTATATGATTTGAGCCTTTCCCTCTCCAGGAGCCCACAATCACATATAATTGATTTCAATTTCGAAAGTTTTATTCAAATTTTTAACTAGCACTAGAAAGCAGTTGAAGTATTATAATTTGAAGTACATGTCGCTGAGTGTTGTCCTTCAATATATATTTTCGGTTCTGAGATTATTTTTTAAATTTTTTTTTACTTGATCTGGTTTGTTTAAACATGTAAGCACATGTTCAGCTCTATTGAGAAGGATAAGACATTTAAAAGGCCATGATTTATTTTACTCTGTGTTTTTGCTTATATCTTGACTATGTGGGGAAAGCTTGGAATGCTTATTAGTTTATGTGGAAGGAATAGATTTGCCATTTGCAGTTTCAGGATCGCTACATAGTATTTTGTAAGCTTTTGATCAGTTTGATTTTGCTTCTCATTATGAAAACAGTGAAACATTTAACTGAAAATAGTGAAATACTTAACTGTGCCTACATTTGACCTTCATTGCAGGAAGGCATTGATTTCTGTTCTGCGTTTCTAGATTTGTTAGAATTATTGGTATAAACAAACAATTTATTGGCAAAACAAAAAAGTGCACAATAAATTTGAAGTGCCTCTGGCATTTTTGTTGGCAGCTTTGATTTTTTTTTGTTAAGAGAATATGAGAAAGTGTATTCAGATGACTGTTGCTGGTGTTGAGAGTGAACTATTATAGAATTTTTATATTTATAACTTTCTTTTCATGTGTGTAATATTTGTTTTCATGGGTACAGTTAAAAGTTGAATGTTTTGCTTATTTCATTCATTTCTATTAATATTATAGTTTTTATATTAATACACATTAAGTAGTAGTATATTACAAATGTTACTAGTAAAATTGAAGTCATTAATGATTCAATATGAATTTTTTTGGAAAATTAGACTTAACTGTGTGAGGTTGTGGTGACGCTCCACTTCGGAGTGTTTGGCACTGTGAGAGTGCTTCATTCTCCACACACTGGTCCAGAAGGGGTTAATTATAGAGTAACTGCCACAAATGCATTTAGCATAATAATTTAAAAGAAAGAGTTTATTCTTTAAAATGTATTTCATAATACTTTAGTACAATTATAAATTTATATTCATATTTAGAAATATAGGTGAGATATACACCACCTGGTTATTCCATGCTTTCCGGTAACCATCTCTTCCACTCCAGATATATAATCTATTATTAATGGCAACTGAACAATGACCGGCACGAGCTCGAGGAACAGCATCCTCAAAACCATCCATGGCAAGAGGTTCCCAAGTCATTGTTTCTGGTTTCAAAGAAGTCATGTTTAATTACAACTCAAATAAAAAAAATATATAAACAAAACAATGACAAGGGAATAAACAAACCAAAAAAGAAGGAATGTCTAAATGTGTACATACTGTTTCAGTAATTACTATATTTATTATTTGCAAATACAATGTATTGCATTTTAACAAAACTACAGTACATTTCCAAGTATTCGGCCTAATGTGAAAAAAAAACAGGCCAGATAGCAAAAAAAAAAAAAAAAAAATGGATTACCCAGAGTTTTATGAACTAACTTTTTTTGCTCACCAATACCAGAATAGAAAGTTTTATACTAAAACTCACTGTTATAATACATAGTTTCTCGCTTCTTATCCAGTACTAAGCCCTCCATTTATCTCAAGTCATGTGTGTGTGTGTGTGTGAATGCGGAAGTCAAGAATATGAATGTGGCTTTGAATGTTGAATTATAGAAGCAGTTGTCAGTAAAGGGTTGACTCAAAATAGAAGGCTCTGTACTGGTAATTTATATACTGTACTGCACATTTCAAGAATTTGTTATAGAAAACTAAGTTAAAGGATATAAACTGTTCACATTTTAACATTAATTTGGTAATATTCCCTTAAATTAAAGAAACATTAAGCATACCCCAAGAACAATTTACAGATATTGTACGTACTAAGCAGTAATAACCAGGAATAGCAGCAAGAAATGAGGTTCATTACAAAGTGACAAAACAATGTACAACAAATAGAAGGCTGCTCTTTCTCAGTCACAACTTTTATTTTGCACATGAGACTTAGAAGGATCCTAGAAGATGCCAGCATCCAATACATTGGTAATGTTGCCAATGCAACACCTCGCTTACCTCATTTAATTGCGATAAAAGAAAATTAGACCCTATAATATGGAACCAGGATAGTTGCAAACTGAATACTCAGGAGTGTACAGTATCAATGAAATACATTCAAATTTTATTTCAATTTAGCAAATAAATTTGACATGAACACAAGTTAATAATAAAATTGAATATTAGTCTTAACAGCAGGCCAATTAATATTACCCTGATAAACTAGTTTGTAACAAATTATTAAATTTTAAACAATTCCAACAATTTAAAATTGGCATTTTGAAACTGAATGATTCCAACATTTTAGTGGTCTGCTAAAGCATATATTCACTAAGCACTTTCAATTTAATCTATACTTATATAAAGCTCAATGTGTGTGTGTTGGCGCTCTATGGGCCAGGCCAATTGACCTACAGCTACCAAATTTGGTACATGTATGTAACATTATTTTATGTGAAGCAGAATGCAGTTTGAAGACAGTGAAGAGAATAGCTATTTCGTGACATCGTTTAATTTCATTTTTAAGGAGCAGGCATATGTACAAGAAATGAGTACACAGAAAAGGAATGAGGAAAAAGCTCTCGGACATTTTATCCCTGGTCTTATATAACCTATGATTTTGTTAGGGAAAACATTTCTTCATAGCGCTAATATATTACGAGATTTCGATAGGGATTTTCGTCACACACGCGGAGAAGGCAGGGGAAACACAGGGAGATTTTAAGAAAGAATTTGCCTCATCAGCGGTATTTTGCCTCTTCACGCGGAGTGTGGGAAAGTTAGACTTTTAGCTGATTCTGCAATTTAACAAAGCTTCTCTTGAATTAATTAAGTAGAGACAGTGGAATTGGATCATGAAATAAGAGAATATTTTAGAATAAAGTTACTATGGGCTAAATTAAGATGAAATCTTGAAAATTAATTAAATTGAAATTAGAGTTAAAATATCATTACATGTATACCTTAGAGGTCGGAAATGTGCACCTGGGGTCCCTTTTTTTAAATTTTTAATTATTAATTCAGAACTAACTTTCCCGCCAAAAAAATCTTCCATTTTCCCCACTGCCAGATGAGTAAGGCTACAGTTGTTTTTTTTCCCAACAATAATGAGGCTAGGGTTAATATTTTTTGGACGGTTATTTTAAATGATTCTGTTTATTTTCTTAATGTTTTATGCATTTAAAATTAAACATTGTTAATTAATCGATCTTTCAGATTCATTCTGAAGTACTTTTGAACACAGAATAAAGGAAATTAAAAATGTATAATCTGCATAGTGTTACCCCAACTGGCGTAGAAAAATTCACACTTTTGCATTACCGTAACTGGCAATGATAATTCACGCATGCGCATTGTGTTCCGATTGTTGAATTTTGAAGGTTTAATATGTTTTCGGCAGATTATTTCAAACGATTCTGTTTATTTTTTTAGTGTTTGATGCATTTAAAATTAAACATTGTTAATTAATCGATCTGTTCATGATGAATCCGAGAAAATTTTGTTGACAAATTTCAGATATTACATAAATTAAGAAAGATATTCTTTAGTGCCCATAAAGTTTAAAAGCTCAGTGACTCTGTTATCAGTAATCATATTATAAAAAAATGCTTTGTTTCAGTAAAAAATATCATTAATTGCAGATTAATTCTTTCCACTTTAATTTAATGCATAAATTCTATGGGAGTTAATAGAAAATTAGCGAGATACATATTACGTTATGACTGAAGGCCTTTATAATATTATGAGTGAATTATATGACTATCAAAATTTGAAGTTTTAAAATATTTTGATGAAGAATCTATTAAAGTAGGAATTGCGTAAAATATTTAATTATTAAAATTTAAACGAACATTAAGATTGGCGAACCAGCTGCTCGCCAAAGGCGGTTAGTAACTAATAAATCATGATTTCTAATAAATCCCATATTTGCTTAAATATCAGCTGTTTGTGACTTTGAAACTAAATTATGTTTAAAGATATTAAAGCAATAAATAAAATTTTTAACATTTAAAGAAATTCTTCAAAACATTTGATAGTTTAAAATTTATGACAAAATGTTGAAATATTCAGTTTAAAAATGCCAAAATTATCAAAAATACATTTGTTTAGGAAACTTCTGTTAAATATTCACAAAACTCCTAAAAATTCTTTAACATTCATTCTTAATATTTAATGTGTTGATAAAATTTTCAATGAACAAATTACTTAAATTAATTATATTTTGTAATAATAATTTCAGTATCAAGCTATTCAATGAAAACTGAAACTATTACACCAAATAAATAAAAATTAAATTATTCAAAAATAAAATTCAAGATTCAACCCCATGATTATTATTATTTTGAAATAAATAAAAAAATTAAAGAAATGAAAACTGAAATTTTATATGACTTAAAATGCAATAACACATTTAAAAGAAAGATATGCAATATATAAATTAAATTCTTATTTTTGGTCTATCAATTCAGATTGTAAAAATTGCCAACTCGCTTATAAAACGAATTCTGGCAAGTGGAATGATTATCTAAATTTTTGCTAATTTTCTAGTTAATTAAAATATCTGTTAAATTTTATTGTTCTGAAATGAACTATCATTTAGAGATCAACAAAGAATAGATTTAGTTTTATACATAATAAATTGTTTTGTTTGTAAATGAATGTAGTTTCAATCAGTTTGTAAATTAAAATAAAATGCAATCATTTAATCTAGTTACCAGTTCTTCAGTTAGGCATCCAATGAGTATAACAAATTGTATGAAAATAACAGTATGCTATCCTTTGCAAAGTCTTTATTTTAAGAACAGTTTTGCCTCAGATTTCAGAAATTAACTTTTCACATTTTGAATTCTATGAAGATTTCTTATACCAAAGAGGAGAATGACAAACTATTCCAAGTCGCATTTTAACCTTTTCATGATTTATATGTCCAAGAAAAAAGTTTATGACTTCTATAATGGTAAATGCACCAAGACGTAAATGAGAATGTACACCATTAAGGTCCCCCTCCTTATTTTTAATTCTTCATTCAAATTCCAATTATTTAAAAATTAAAATAAATCTCGGCGTTTTGATAATATTGTTCAAATGAATCACCCTAAAAATGATTTATGTGTGTGTGATTTTAAAATGCATTTTTTCAAAAATATTAATTTAAATATCATATGAAACTTTCTTTAATGTTTATAATTGTAATTTGCAGTGAAGGTCATCCGAGCGCAGTTTTATCCTCCACACAAGACAAAAGGGAGACAATAAATAGTTTTGAGGAAAGTGGAGGTCAAAGATGGAAAATTTCAAGATTCATCCCCTCAATTCAAATAAAAAATTATTTTAAAAAATCAAACAAATAAATGCAATTTAAAATGCAAAAAATAAGTTTTCCATTGGTAGTAAAACCAATTCCATATGGCCATTGCAGTATTTTATATAAGTTTTTAGTCCTATTGCAAAATAAATTTTGTAATTTAATTTAAAATTACCATTAACTTTATATTCGTTTAGAGTATAATTAAAAAACATTTATTAAACATACATTAGATTATATTAACAAGTTAATTCTACATAAATTGTACTACCTAAATTAAGAGAAGCTAACGTATTAGTGCATTTCCACTCCTTTTCATGCGTTGCAGCTTTATTGTCATCCATAACTAGTGGAACCCATCCACCAAAAACTAACATTCGATGTCCAATCAATGTGGCAGAGTGTAAACTTCTAGGTAATGGTGAGAGTCCTTGGACAACTGGTTTAGACCAAGTCATAGTTTCTAAAATAAAATGAAATAAAGTAGGAATTTCACTTAAAAATACAAAACTTGTGCTTATTTGAGAAGTGAAGCATTTACACTTACTAAATAATTCTATCATTAATAACAGAAAGCACTTTGGCAAGCAATTACCGCCAAGTCACATATTTAAACAAGGTTTTTTTTATAAAATTTTAAAATGTAACTTTATAGATGTTTAGATATATATGAATTCATTTAATATGATAAAGAAAAATAAAATAATCTTACCAATATCTAACTGCCACAAATCCCCAAGCCGGCATCCACTCATTCCTCCATACACAATCAGACGAGAATGCTTGTCATTCTTCCCAGTATATGCAACTGCAGTGTGAGATTCTCGTGGAGGTGGTGGTTGCCCATTATAATGAGGGATATCCCACATCATTGAAGTGCCACGCAATTCCAATGTATACAAATCATTTAAATATCTAAATAAAAATAAATACATATAAAACTTTACTCCCAAATTCTTCATTTTCTGAATTATATGTCAATAACATAAATCATTTAACAATTAATGTAATAAAATGCATCGATTGCAGTGTCAAGTGATCACTTAATCAAAACAATTACAATGAATTAAATATACTTAAAATATAGTTTATATCATTTATTAATAAAAAGAATATATTGTTGTTTATTACAGGAAAAAATCTTCAGTTTCTACACAGAAAAGGGGCAGAAACCAACAAAAACTTCATCTGTTTCTTGTTTTACTTACTACAGGAGTGACAATAAATTTATATCCAAAATCAAAAACAAAAAAAATCATTTGAAAAATTTATGATTTTGAATAGTTTAGAATATTAATGTAACCCAACTTATAAGTGCAATGTACTATAAAAATGAAATTCCTTGTGTGGTCTTGAAATTTAAACTGCACATCTGAATAAATTTTTAAATCCAATTAGTCAACAGGAAGATCTGTTCCAAAATACAGGTTTCATTCTCTTCACTATATGATAAACAGAAAATGAGCATACAATGAAAGCAATATGAAAAAATTGAAGGCCCTTATCTACAGTTATAAGATGAAAAAATTGAAGGTCCTTATCTACAGTTATAAGATAAGTACACATAAATGAGTAAAGAACAGTACATATTCTGGTATTTTACCTTGGGATGTTATTTTTGGGATCATCGCTGTCATTAGCCAAACCACCAAAAAGATAAACTTTATTCCCAATGAGAGTAAAACTGTGCCCAAGTCTCGGGCATGGAGGAGGCTGGTTTTTAGGCGATCGAGGTTTCAGTCTTTTCCATTCCCATTTACTTGCAGCAAGTTCATAAAGTTCATTTGAATATTTTCCATATTCAACCATGCCACCAAACACAAGCAGTCTTGTGCCATCACACACAAATCCATAGGCAGCACAGCCAGGAGGTACATCTCCTTTAACAGGTGGTGAAAACCATTGGTTGCTAGCTGGAAAAAAGATTTCGATTTACAGCAACACATAGCTTTTAAAAAATAATTTGAATTTCAGAATAAGGCAAAAATAATTTTGATTCTATTTCCATAAGCAACATATTTAGTAACAACATTTGGAATAAGTGTGTAATTTCATTCCAAAGGGGGAGACTGTTTGAAAAAATTAAATAATCTTAATATTCATATTTTAACACTTTCATCGTGGCAATGGCACGCCTTTGTCCCACTCTCTGCACTAAGATATATATATATATAAGATGCACTGCAATAATATAGAAAAAAATTCAGTAGAGGATGAGTTATCTCATCCCTCATGATGAAAGTGTTAAAACAGAGTTCAAATCTAAAAACAATTTGGAAAAGAAAAAAAATCATGCCTTTATTATTTTTCTTTACAGCAATAAGTTTCAAAATTCATATGGAAAGAGAAAATTATTAAATAATTGTAGGATTTTATATTAATCTTTGATCTTGATTTAATCTTGATTTTATATTAATAATCAAAACAATCATAATCCAGATGCTTTTAAAGTGAATTTTGTGATTTTTCTGCAATCACTTCACAAAGTATTATTGTAAGAAAAAAAAAATTATGGCATTTTAATATTTCAGAAATTGACATCCAATTTAATAATCACATAAATATTTCCTAATTTTGGGAAATTTTAAAAAATATATATACTTTTAAATATCTACCTTTTGACAATAGCTTACATTTCCCTAATTCCCCTAAAGCTCAAACTGCTTTCATTGTTTCAAATATTTAATTACTTGATTTTCTTTCTACTGTTGAAAACTAAGGAAGATTCTGTTTATTTCTATGTAGTTTACAAGATGAAAAATAAGTGAAATTACATTTCCTTGAAGTTAAGATAGATGGAACCACATATTTGCATTTTTAATAGCTCTATGGTATTGCAATATTCATTCTTATTCGATAAGTTCATGTACACAATAAGCAGAACAATGAATGACAATAAAAATAATACAACATTAAAGTCTGACAAGTTGAAGGAATCACGAATGTATGTCCAAACGATTAAACTGAAATTAAATATAAGCAATATCCCTGACTAGCCAGCTAGTCATTAATGATGATTAGTATTATATATTTGATACTTATTAATTAAAGGTGAAAATGCCAAAACTCACCAAATGTAATACCAAAACCAAATTGGCACTACAACCCTATGATTATGATCCCAACTAATAATCCTAATAAAATAAGCATGTGTTTATGTAGTTTATACTAAAAAATGTCAAAATTTAAAAAAAAAAAGTCAAGATTATCCCCAACGAATCTACATTCATTCACCATTAGTTAATAAGTACCAAATACTTTTGATTAAAAGAAAATTGTAGCCACATTTTAAAAGGCTAATAGTGTAAATCATTCTACTAATTCACTCTCTTTAAATTTTGTTTGAGTGTTATGTTATACTGCCTCTCAAAAAAACTTTTGGCTCCAAACTATTTATAAAAATTAAGTCGAAATGTTATTTTTTTTTCTCTCTCTCACTGAAGTTTGTCAGACAGAAGGAAAAAAAAGCCAACAATATTATCAAGAACTGCCGTGATAATCTGAAATTACAACAGATTAAACAAAAAGCAGTACCAGGAATAATTTTCTATAAAAATAAAAGCCCATAATATGCAGACTTTTCAAGCAAAAAAGCAGTCTCATAAAGTACAATCACGAAGCTGCAGTAAAGAAAGGTAAATTTCTTATTTTTACAGTATTTTGCAAGTATAGTAAATTTATTAATTAAAAAAAGCAGAGAATTTTAAATTATTTACTAATGAGATAATACAAAGAAAGAATTCTACACATTGCATTTGAGAATATTACCTAAATTGTATAATTACCATATAAAAATGAAATAAGTTTCAATAAATAACATATCTATTGAAGACTAGTACAAGACCAAAAAAATCGATTGAGAGAAATGTTTCAATACAAGATTTATCAAATAAATCACAAAAATGATAGAAGGAGGAATTACATTTATCTTCAAAAGTCGATAGACATTACCCCTTGAACATCTACGTGGCAGACAAAATAGCACATTAATACCTTGAAGACTGAAATTCTCAATTTTTAGATTAATAATTTTTTTAATTACTGTCAATTCTGCATTTATAATGAACTGTACTTAAAATGTACTATAACAATAAGATGTTGTATGATGAAAAAATTGAAAAAAGAAATTTCACATATCTACTTTATCAAAAAATCACATTAACCCTTAACTGTGGACATGCGGTCTAGCGATAGATTTTCGGTCCCCCTATTCTATTTTTAGTTTAACTGAATGGATTGACCCTGTAGCTTCATGTTTTGTGACCTTCAACACACGTGCACTTTTTCAATTGATTTCAGCAGATGCCTTTTAAAATAATTCAGTTATTTTTTTAAGTGCAGTCTCTAAGACCGCACCTCCCTGTTAGTGTCCCAGTGATAAATAAGGCTTAGCAGATGGCATTAAAATTTGGGCCTCGAAATATCAACCAATTTACTGATCCTATTATGAAGCAGTGCTCCAGACACTTTTAAATTAAGCAGAAAGTGATTTTAGTGATAAGGATAATTGTACAGAAAATTTTTTCGATGAAAGTTCGCATTCAATTGATTCTGATACGTATGTTCAAACATTAATTTTTCTAGTGATAATGTATTTTGAAAAATTTATAAAATGTATTAATATACCAAGAGATAAATATACAGAATTTATAAGTTGATTTTTATACTAGTTCTTAACCTGTGTGTTTAAAATACCCTAGAAAATCGTGCTATGAAAGTCGTACAAGTCGATAAAAGAAAGGGTCAATTTTAACCATTGTCAATTTTTTGATTTTTCATATAGTTGTTGAATTTTACATTATGTTGTCTTCTATACACCTTTATATACTGCAAAAATAAATGATTTAAAAAGTACAAAGTAATATGTTTTTTCAAGAATATTACTTATTGTAACATGTAATTTGAGAAGAAAAGGTATCTTCCAATGCATTTACTTTTCTCAATGATAATATATTTTGAAAAATGTCTAAAACATATCTATATAACAAGAAAAATATCTGCAAAATACATTGGCAGTTTTTTATACTAATACATTCATTAGAAAATTTAATTTGAGTGTAAATGAAATGCGGTCTCGTAGACTGCACCTCCCCAGTTAAGCCCTAAAATTTACTCCCTAGTTAAGGGTTAATAAAATACTCAAAATTTTAAGAAAGAATATTTTTATTTATAATTTTTTATAAAAAGCTGATATTTGATCAAGTTGGAAAATTTTTTTTTAGTATTATCCCTTAGAAAAAAAAAATGTAATTTGTTTGAATATAATGTGAAAAATAATTTGTTAATGATTTAAGCAAATCTAATAAATTTCCATGGTGAATCTTACAAAACCACTAGAACCATAAAAACACAATTCATTTTTCCCATTTTTTATTAAACATTAGTAATTTTTTATCCTTCGCAAATTGTAACTTTCATAAATTTACCGCAATAAGAAAATTATTGGATAAAAAAGAAATAAAAATATCAAAACTATTCATAACGAGAATTAAGAGTCTCTTACAATAAAGTAGAATTTGATTTAAGCACATTTTATAATTTAATGATTATAATAAAAAATAAGTATGACAAGAAAAAAAAACACCAGTGTAAAATGTAAAAAATATTTAATAATTTTTACATAATTTAATAATCTCTGCTTTGAGAGTATGGCGGCCAAATGCGGCAATATATATGACACTTAAACAACGGACGCCAATCGAAGCTTTCTTATTCGTTGAGATAAGGCATACAAACTCTAATAATAAACTTTTACTAAAAGATCGCTTCCAATATTTTAGTAAGTAAGGTCCGACAGAGCCAATAACATTAAAAAAAAGGCAAATTTAGCTTTGTTTATCATTTGTCACGACGTACTCAGGGCGCCGCCATCTTGAAACAATAGATGGCGGTTTTGGGGTTTTAAGATTTAATTTCATTATATTACCGACTTCATAGAAAATCTAAATTCAGGATCATGAGAGTTCTTGACAGTAGTAATAATATTATGTGGTTTAACCATTAGGAAAATGAGTGAACATCGAATATTCAAATGACATTCGTCGGAGAACCATACTGACATCCAGCGGCCGAGACAAACTATTTACTTACTTGTGTTAAAAACATGAAGTTCATCTACGATTCCTTCATTACCGCCACCAAATACAATCATTAGATCTTTGATTGCGACAGCACGATGTCCATGTCGAGGTCTAGGAGCTTGTCCTGTTGTATTATTTACCCGCTTCCATTTCAAGATGGGTGCCGCCATCTTGACTTTTTCCCAGAATGCACAATTCTTCTATTGAGAATTGACGCGAAGAAGACCGAGCCTAACCTCAGCAAAAATTTAAAATTAAAAAAAATGTCCGAAATTATTTTTAATTAATTTGTAATTAAAAAGTTACATTAATATAAACTATTAATTTTCAAATTTTTCTTTATATTGATCAAATTTTAATGAAGTTGCTAACCATATTGTAAACAAAGCAGTTCATTCAATCTAGAGGAACAAGTTTCTGCGGCATTAATGTTTTCCACATGACGTTATGTTTTAAAAATCGACTTTGGCAGCCAGTAAGCAGAAATCTTTGCGGAGGCTTGTCTGTGTTTGGGCTTTCTGAGAAATATGGTTTCTCTTGAGTACAAATAACTTTTTTTTTTTTTTTCAGCGACGTTTTCACACTTCTGTAGTCGATTTTCAGAATTTTTTGATGTCCAATTTTATTTTTTACTTTATTAACATATTCATAAAATGATGAATGAATAAATATTTATGTAGTAATGAAAGAATAATTATTCTAGGCATTCGTTATATATTAAAACAAATTTATTTTTCGTATGTTTTTTTACTTTCGTTCACAATTTAATATATTTATTTTGATTAAATTATTTTTATTAGGTGGAGATTTTTTTTTCTCCTAGACACATATAATTTGAAATTGTTATTTCTGTACATAGTCAGTTTTTCTACTTTATTTTCTGGAATTTAATAAATATACCAAAAAATTTATTTTATTTTATCTTGCTGCCTAGTATAATCCTGTTTAATTTTATTGAAATTAAAAGTTTCTACTTTTAGTTGATCAACCCTTAACTATAAAGATATAATTTCATACTATTTTTTCCGTTTTTCTATAAATTTAGCCTATATATATAATAGAAACTTTTAATTTATACATATATATATTTATTATACATATATTTGATTCATGTTATTCATTAGAAGTCGGACAATGATGTAAGAAAATGCATTCTAGAGAATAGATTGTTGGATCTAAAATTACTGAATTTGAAACATTAGAAAATAAGATTGTGCTTGTCAGAACAATTTAAAAAAAAAATTAATTAAAAACAAGGCTTTTGATGATGGTGGTGCTTTTTTTCATAACTTTCAATAATATTGCAGTTCTAAAGTGATTTTCACATCTTAAAATTAAAAAAAAAAAATGTTACCAATTTGTTTGTTGTGCAGTGTTTTGACTAATTTTAAATATTTTTATATGTTGTTGTAATGAAACTTAAATCATTTTCATTGTTACTACAAATGTTTTTTCTTGTATTTTTCTTCCAGTGTAGTTTATGAAGATGTCATTTATTTTTCCATTGTGAGTATGTTCCTGTATAAAGCATGCTGTTAATGATATTTTTAAAAAATGTGTTATATCTACAATTAACTTTTAACTTCAAAAAGAAGCAATGATAAAAAATTTTTTAGAGTTCATCTAATTTAATCAGTCACCAAATGGTGTAGCAAGGATAAATGGTGTCCGGGACAAAATATTATTTTGCTCTCCCATTCATTATCTATGGCTTAAGAAAGGTAAATAATGGCCAGAAATGCTATTAATTTTTCCTCCATCATGATGACTTTTAAAAAAATGGTAAAAATTCACTTTTTTTTCCTTATGCTGCCCTTTTAGGGCAGAGTTTGATGTATCTACATATGTCTTCCAGTCAAAATGCCTCTAATTGGTGCTTCTTCATATAATATGAGTATACTTGGAGGAACAAGGATACATTATCATTCTTTAATATTAAAAACTGCTTTCTCATTATACTTGGAATTTGGTTGAATCAGAAATTTTTTTGAATAATCAATTGTGAATGAATGTAAATTATGAAGCATTTTCATTGATACACATTAACTTTACTCCAGAATGATTTTACTATCATTTTCTAATTTTTTTATAAATTTTAGGTTAAGGATTTGAAAGATGTATAACAGAATGAGCAGAAAAGTGTATAGCTTAAAAAATTATGCAAGTTATCTAGTAGTTTAAAAATATTTTGCTGAGTTAGGTAGTAAGATCAAGTTATGTAAAATATTTAAATAAAGACTTTTAACAATTATTAATTTCACCAAACCAACTGAATGCTAATCTTAGATAGTTAAAATAATGTTACTATAATATAGCATAGTGTTACCAGGGGCAGACATTGATTGATGTATATGTAGAATTAATCTTTTAGATGATTTGTAAGATGTATTCAATGCATTTTATTTACAAATCTAAAAATTTTCATTTTTGTTTTTTAAATAACAGTTTTTGTTTCATTTGACAAGAAATATTTCTGAAAATAGTAGCAAGAAGAAAAAATACATGAGAAGTTATTAGATATTTTAATTTTGGTCTAAGTATTTTAGTGAAACTTTCCAAAGATTAAAGAATTTTTTGTTTAATCATGTAGTACAATGCATCAAAAGAATTGTAACCATATTTAGCAATTTACATGTTATAATTTCTATCACTCGAACTCTGAATTCATATTCAGAGTTGCATAGACTTTCATTTTCTCACAAAACTAAAACATTGTTTGCAAATTCCTTTTATCAAGCTATATAAATTCAGAATACTTTCTTGCGCTCTCTTTTTTTTTTCTTCATACTTTCTCTCTTCCTGTCCAGTTCTTGGCACTATACCTGCTATGGTTTTAATAAAGAAATCTTGATAATAGATAACAAAAAAAGTATAAAGAATAAAAGTCAAGAGTAAAAATTCAATGCCTGTTTCTTTAAAGTTTAATTTGTTACATATATGTAAAAAACGCTTCATGAACTTTAAAATTAGGATTAACTCTTTGAATCCATATCATGTAGTAATTTTAAGATTTCAGAAATGTGTGCATACAGTAAAATTTAAATTATCAGTGTCCAAAATTTCTTTTATCAAAGTAAAGTTGTTTTTATTTGCAAACAGTTATTCCATATTTTAAAAAAAAATTGTTAAAATATTAACATTTGAAAATAATTGGTTTTTGAAGACTGTCTTTTTGTAACTATTACTGAAAACAGAAAATTTCCAATTCAGGAAATGCATATTGGAATAATTCATAGGTCATGGTAGATCAGCATTATTCCATTAATTTTCGATGTGTTTCGTTTTTTATTTTTGAACTAGAGTTAGTGTGAAAGATAAATGAACAAAATATTTTGGACTAGCTGGGTCATTACCTTATTTTGAGCCATTTTCGCATGTTGATGATATATATAATTTTTAACTTTAGGCTCACTTTTTCTCAAGGAGAATGCTAACAAGATGGTCGAATCATTTCTGAAAAATTTGCAAATTTATTTGTTATTCGATTTTATATTAGTAAGCATGATAATGTATTAATCAAGAATGTGTCCAATTTAATTATTTTTTTAATTTGAAAAAAGTGTAAAATTTTCTGCTGGTATCTTTTGTTAGAGAGTTTTCTGTTTTATGAAATAGCATATTAATTATTATTCAAGCAAATGAGAAAAAAAAAACTCTTTATACTTATAAAATGTTTTTAAGAAACGTTGATAAATTGTGAACATTAATATTAAAAATTTTATTATTCATTTTATACTAAAAGAGAATTCTTAAAAGGATTTCTTTTTCTTTAAAAGTATTGAAAAATTTAATCGTAATGCGTTAATATGCATTAAATATAAGTATTTGTTTAAAGAACCTAACTCAATTTCTAAAATTCCATAAGAGGAAGAATAAATGAGGAAATTCTTTATAGACAATAGTGAATGTTTCTGGCTTTTCCCACATTGGGCATAATCATAATTAGAGTCAAATCTGTCCACACTAGATATAGAAAAAAAGTCACCTAATCGTGTTTGATTGCCAAAGAAAAAAAAATTTAATACTTAGAAAATTGAGATAGTATGATGTTAAACGCCAGAATTTTTTAAGGGAAAATCAAGAGTTTTAGTCACTTAAAAGTATATTTTCGTAGTTATTATTAACTAGCCGCCTTTGGCGACCAGCCGGTTCGCCAGTATTACCGCTCGCTACAATTTTCAATTAAATATTTTAAGTAATTGGTCTCTAAAAGGATTCTCAAACAAAACATTTTTAATCTTCAAATTTTGATAGTCATACCAAACTTATATTGTTTAGATCGTTTCGTTCAATTTACTATATATATTTTGATAATTTGTTGCCATTTCCGGTAAAACTTCAACTTTAATTAAAAATGTAAATGACGAAATTGCAATTAATATTAAGATATTTTTTTTAATAAAACCAAGCGTTTTATTTTATTTATCATCTTTATTGTTATTTATTAATTATTATTATTATTGAATATGAGTATTGCAAACAGAATCGATCGGTATTTAAGTCTTATGTTAACTACAAAATATTTTTCATAGTTTATGTAATATCTCAAACAATAATTCAACAAACATTTCTGAGATTAAGTATAAAATTCAGTTTTTAGTTTTGCTTTCAAAAGGATTGAAATGAAATCAATAATAATATTTTGTTCCTGCTTATAAATATATTTCAAAAATTATGAAGTCTAAATTTAATGCAGTAAGGTATCATTCTGATAAATATTCTGGACACACCAAATTTTAAATAAATAAATGAATGTTTCTATTTTCCACGATCAACTAAGACTTATTTATGAAGTTTTAAATGTTAAAAATTTAGAAAAACTCACAAATTTCATAATCTTAGGCCAATTAATCTTGAGAAACCTGCGCGCTTATTGGCGTATTTTCTTTGAAACGATTGATGAAAAATCTAAAATTATCCTTTTTTTATTGAATAGTGATATTCAAATCTTCATAAATCAGTCAGTTTAAGTGATTTGAAATTAACTCTTAAAAGTCAGTGATTTAGTTGATTGGAAATAAACTCTCTGACCACCATAAAATCTGTGCTTTCTCTTGTGGTGTATGCATTCTACTTAATATCCGATCGAATAAAACATCACATACAAAAGTACTACATAGAACAAACACATCAAAAGAAAACATAACATTTCAATAGTTGCCAAAAACAAAAGAGAGAAAAATGCAATTAATAAGCAGACGATATTTAGAAAAGTACAGATATTTCGACTGGAAAATGAAATTATCTGAAATTAAAAACACGCGCAGACGATATTTACAAAAAAAAAATTCAAACCTGAAAAGGAAAATATATGAGTTATTCCATCAATAAATGCCATAATTTTTTTACATCTTCATTATTTTATGAGTCATTAAATATCAAAATTGATCCGGGACTGAATAAACACCCTGTACAGAGAGTGTAAACGATCATAAAATAATTTTTCTTGAATTTATTTTTTAGAAAAAATAATATTTTATATTTGTTTCATTTCCTACAGACACTTGCCGAAAATTATATTTTTGCAGATTTCGTTTCCAAAAAGATTTAATTTATTTTCAGTTAGAGCTTTAATCAATGTGATGGCAACACTTTGAAAAAAGCTATTTTTTTCTCCTGAATGCGAAACGTGCTTAATCCTCATTTTTATTTTTGACGAAAAAAATTATTGAAAAACATAGTTAAAATATTTATTTAAAAATTCATTAAAAATAGAAATTTAATTTTAAGATTAAAACAGTAGTATCATTTAAAAGATAAATTTTTTATCTCTAACTTCATGTAAAAATCTTTTTTGTGCGGTAATATTTTCGGCAGTTATAGCAGAAACACGTCAAAATTTCGCTTAATTTTTAAATAAATAAAATCTTATTTAAAAATTCGAAAAAATAACCCCCAGGTGCACATTCCCGGCCTCCAAGGTATACACGTGCCAAATTTGGTAGCTGTAGGTTGAATGGTCTGGTCTGTAGAGCGCCAACACACACACACACACATTGAGCTTTATTATAAGTATAGATTATATATATATACACACACGCGCGCGCATTTTAAAACTAATTGAATTGATGTCTACATTATAAAGAAAATATTAACCGAATTAAACCAAATATTAGTATTTGATTGATAAAAATTGATTAATTTTTTGAATTTATGGTGGAAAATGAATTGCACAAATGCATGAAATTGAATAAAATTCGTAAAAAAAATTTCAATTTAAAGTAGAATCTGAAAGAGAACGGATGTAAAAATGGTAATGCAACAGTATTTGCGTAACGAAAACAAACAAAAAAACATAAGGTGTCTCGCAAAGTCTAATGAAAGTAAATCCTTTTCTTCGCTTGTTTTGCTAACGTAATTGTAAACAAATTTTTGAACTAAATTTAAGCAGTGAAAATAGATATTAGTCTGTGTTTTTTATTCAAAAATCAAGCGATATTTAAATAATTCAGAAAAATTTAAGAAATTCTCATAAATGCAAGTATTTATGGAACACAGATTGACGCAAAAACAGTTTGTCTATAGCTTATTTCGGCCTTTAAATCCAGATATGACAGGCGGTTGAAATTTTTTTTAATATGCTTGTGATATCTTTCACTAATCAACAGCAGTGTACTTTTTTTTTTTTTTAACATTTAAAAGAACCATGATTCTTTTAACAGAAAGAACGATTTAGTTTGAATTTCACCACTACTATAATAGAAAGACATTTATATTCCGAAATCATCCTTTCAGAAGTCGTTTGCAGTTACTATTATAATTTTTATTAATAAATCGTTTTCTAAAGCGGAAAAACATAGAAAGCATAAACCGTGAAACAGTGATTCTTTGGCTACTTTTTAAGAAAAATAAAAATTAGTGGGAGAATTTAATATTTTTTAAAATTATTTCTTTATCTGCTTTGCTGTAGTGACTTACTCAAGTAATGGGGCATACAGCACACAAGGCAAAAAAAGAATTGTCGGCAAATTACAAGGCTACCAGAAAAGAGTAACAGTGTTTACTCATTCACAGCGTTTATCTTTCTCTCCTTCATTCTATTTTTTTAAAAATTTGTGCACGAAAATATTTTCTACTTGGCACTCTCCTACAATTCTCGAATACGAAATATTCAAAGAGAAAGTATTGTAATCGTCAAAACTGAATCGAGAAAAAAAATACATTTTTTTTTTTAATTGCTGTGCATTTCGAGTATCTGGTTCGCGACTATCCGGCCTAGTTTTCTTTTATTGTAATTAAATGTGGAAGGCAAGGCGTTGGTTGCATTGGCAATATTGTCAAGGCAATGGAAGTGGACATCTACTAAGTACTTTTTCAAAAACTAAAAACTGCAAATTTTGAATCTTTTCTTAGGGTTACTTTTTCATATCTGTTTAATCATTTATCAGAAAAAAATAAGTTTGGGTCAATTTTCTTTAGAATTAGGCCACCGATTTATGTTTCCTGCACTTAAGTGAATCATTACAGAAATTATGTTAAAATGTGAACAGTCTGTATCCTTTAACTTACTTTTTCTCTAATAAATACTTGAAACGTGCAGTGAAGTATATAAATATATATAAACTACCAGGACGGAGTCTTATATTTTAACTCGACACATTACCGGCAACTGCTTCTATGATTCATCGGGCCGTGTCCGTATTCAGATTCTGCGTGCCTTGAGATAAATGGAGGGCTTAGTACTCATTAAGAAAATACGTATTATTATAACTGTGAGTTTCGATATAAAAATTTTGTCTTCTGGCATGTGCGCAAAGAAATGAGTTCATAGAACTCCGGCTTATCCAGCCTGTCCTTCCGTCATATTAAACTGGATACTCGGGTGTATACTGTATGTCTGTCCAAGAATCAGTTTACAAAAAAATGCTTTAAGCTACAGAGTAAATTCGGTATGTGATTCTTCCTGAAATTTCAGAGAAATATCAAAAGTAAATGACTCCCAGGACATAATATTATTTTTTCGCCTTTGTCTACCACAGGTAAATGGCGCACAGGCAAGATATTTCCTTCTTGCCCTTTATCTTATTTAATCTTAAAATCTGTCATAATCACGCTTTGTGTGTTCTAGTTCCCAGGCCTGTCTACCCCCCCCCCTTCTTTTGCCCGATCATTACGCTACTGCCACTATAGATTTCTGTCAAAATTAGCAAAGCCATGCGCAGAAAATTTCTTTGTGCAAGTGGGCGCGACAATTATAAAATGCAAACGGCTAAGTAGATAAAATTTGATGCACAGTATATCAAAGGTTATCAACCCGTTGATGAATTGATCAACGGGTCTATCGGTCTGATTGTTTGCATTCATGTAAACGCGGTCATTCAAAAATGCCACTACTTAGATGAATAATATTTGGTATGTGATCTTGTTACTAAAATTGTTTGGTCTATATCAAATTTTGATTTCAATCGGTTCAAAAACTAGCGGAAGTAGGCTCCCCAAAACTTTCTCGTGTAAACTCTCTACTAAAGATAACGCCTTGCATAGCATTGTCGCTCAGTAGTTATGTGTCATGAATTTTGCATTCACTCAATCTATCGTCTCATCTGTGGCGAGATTTTTATCGATTAATCTCTGATTTGCGCTTATTAGTATGCGAAAATCAAATTTGTGTTTTAGACACGTGTTTCCCAACCGACTGAAACGAAAATGTGATTCAAAACTACACTTGTAGTCATAGAATCCCATACCAATTTTGATATATTGAAGTCATTGCGTTTTTGAGTGATCGCGTTTACATGTTTCTGGAATTACAGATCGGCAGGTGGTCAACTCCTTGTTGAATTTAACTGAAAATTTGGTATGTGTCTACACTATAGATATTAAATACGTAATCGAATTTTACAGATGTAGCTCTTTTTGTTTGGTAGCTATCATGTTATATTCAAATTGTCGGACAGACATATATCTTCTTAAGGGATTTAATCTAAATTTGATATAAATCTACACATTTGGTGTAAAGATCGTATACCAAATTCCATCCATCTGGCTCATTTATCTTCGTCATAGACGGACATTTTTCAAAAATGTGTTTTTCGAACTCGGGGAGCTCTAAAACATGAAAATTGGTCAAAATTTCTACGTATAAGAGAAAGTAAAAAGCTTTCAAAATGCAATTCATTTTTCTTCACAACCTTTTCGGAGAACACACACGCACACAAAAAGAAAATTCTAATGCGTGTGAGCCTGAAAATAAAAGCCTGCACACTCATGGCTTCCACGGTCTTGCACAAGATTCATCTGTGTGTGTGTGGGGGGGGGGGGGGTAACACTTTTATTATAAAGTATGTCGACTTTTGTTACAGCTGCAAATCTAGCCACATATGAATTTTGGAAGATAAAATTATGCACTTCAGAACGATTTTTTTTAATTTTTAATTAGAATGATTAATTGAAAATTAAACGAAATTTTTACGTTTCTTCGCTATAACTTCCGAAAATATTACAATTGAAAAATAGTTTGCATAGCATTTTAATATTTAAAACAATTTATCTTTTCAATGGTACCCATTTTTTTCAGGTAATTTTCCCTCTGGTGTGGTATGGAAGTTTCGAGAGAGGGTGCCAGCTGAAGTGTCATCTACGTCATCTGACCGCGGTTCAAAATAACGAGGTCCGTCCTAGAATAGCCCTAGTATTGCTTTAAAAAGGGCGTTACTATAATTAAACTAAACTAATCCGTGTATTTTTTTTCTTCCTGTTTTTGATTAATTTTTAAAAAATATTTCATTTTTGAAGTGCTGCTATTAATATTTCGTCTTCGCTTCTTTTTCCTTTGTTGTGACTAAGACATAAAGATTCAGTTTTTTTTTTTTTTTTTTTTCTTGTTGAATAAGTTTTAGTATGATGTATGATTTGAAATAATTTCAATATAATTTTTTGATATTTTGTTATATTTAAATTTATGATTTAAGTTCAGAACCAAATATTGGTGGAAAAAACGTTGAAGTTACACTGTTATAAAGTACTGCTGCTTTTTACCGCTGTATAATTGGATATATGAAGATGAAAATAGAAAAATGGAAAACACCTTTAATTCTACTCTTAGCTTATTCCAACTTGGAATCTGGCAATCTTTTTAGTTTAGGTAACGAAAAAATAAAAATAAAATTGGCTTTTGATGTGATTACTTTAACTTACGCTTTTTAATAGTATTTATATAAGTTTTCATCAATATTATGTACGTATTCTATGCAGAATAACTTTCTCTACTGTAAATAGCCTCATTATCGCTGTGTCGTGTGGTGAAATTAAATATATTTAAAACGAAAGGAGAATTTGCATTGACTCATAACAAAATTGGCGTCCGCGACAGGACAAATAGTACTCTGCATTACGTTGTGCGATAGAAGTAAATTTATATACGAATTGGATATTACTTCCGATTACTGAACTGGAAGGTAATTAATTTATGGATCTTTTTCTCACTTATTCTGAGTTGTTTATTCAAAGTGGTTCATATTTTATTTCATTGTTTATTATTGTAAGTGAACTATTTTCAAATTGAAGATATTTGTGTCGAGTATATATCTTCAGATTCATTCACATTTAAAATAAGTAAAATGACTCAAAAGGCAGAACAAACGGAGATTGAGGTTAAATTAAAGGCTGAACAATTAAGGGTTGAAAATAAATTAAGAAATTAAAGAAAGAATTTAAGACGTCTTTTTACTGTATCGGCAAACACATTCGATGATATTCATCATAAGATTGATAAAGTAAAGGACATTCACGTTCAATATAACAAAGTTGTCGAGAAAGCTGAGCGTTTATTTAAAGTTGATGATGAAATTAAAGAATGTATTATTTTACTGATGAAGAATATGATACGACGGAATCATACAGAGACAGATTTACCGAAATAAGAGTTGTTTATGAAAAACAATATACACAAGATGAAAGTAGCTCTGTAGTTTCCAGTAAATACTCACATGACAATTTAAAATTGCCAAAATTAAGTATGATCTAATACCTAGAACCTGGGTTGCGTTTTGGGGAAAATTTTGTCGTATTGATGAAGATGAAAATATAAGAGAAGAAGATAAGTTTCAATATTTATTATCTTCGTTAAAACCAAAAACAAAGGCTCGTGATATTGTGGAAAGTTACCCTCCATCTAAGGACAATTATGCGAAAATTATAGAGCATTTGAAGTCCCGATTTGGGAGGAAGGATTTACTGATTGAAGTTTACATTCGAGATTTATTAGTAAATAACAGTAAATCGAATATCAAGTTAAATGATTTGTACGATAAAATTGGTTCATATTTACGTGCATTAGAGACATTAGGTGTGACAACGTCTAATTATACAGCAATGTTGTATCCAGTTGTTGAATCGTGTCTCCCAACAGAAATCTTAAAAGCATGGGATAGATATAGGCTGAATAGAGAACACAAAGAAGATGATCCGGTTGTCTCGAAGGATAAAGTCCTAGAAAATCTTATGACTTTTTACGTCATGAAGTAGAAGGCGAAGAACATCGTTTTCTAGCAGAAACTTCATTTGGCGATGGTATGAAACGGAAAGAATCTCATAAACCACCACTAAGAGATGAGCCCACTGCTGCTACTCTAATTGCGAATACATCCGTTGGAAGAAATCAGTGTATTTTCTGTGAGCGTGCTCATGCAAGTCAAGACTGCCAGAAAATCTCCAACTTGGCTTATGAGAACAGAAAGGGACAAGCCTGGTCATATGGCAAAAAAAGGTGCCATAGTTCCATTAAATGTTTGATTTGTGGACGAAGGCATTGTGCTTTACTATGTCCAGATTTACGAAAGGATAAAATTTCCTCGAAGAATAGAGGAAGTTGATGAGAAGCAACATTCCACGGAAACTTTGTTAACAAATTTTCCCTCAGAACGTAAAATTTATCTAAAAACTATCACTGTCAGACTACGACATAAAAACAAAGAAGTCTGTGTTCGTGCATTGATGGATGCCATCGTTCTTATATTGAAAAGAGTTTAGTTGCAGATTTGAATCTTTCTCCTTCCGGAAGGGAAGTGCTTTCTCTAGGATTGTTTGGAGGCGGAATTTCTCCTTCTATGGAGTATGGGAGATTCACAGTAACGGTTGAAAGCTTGTATCGTAAATATTCGACTTCAATGCCTCTTCTTGATCAACCGAAAATTTGCTCAACTTTACCAAGGATAAGTAATAGAAATTAAATAGCCGAACTTGCTTCTCGAGGGATTAAACTGACTGATGTTGGACAAGATACGCCACCCATAAGAGTTCTTCTGGGAGCTGATGTGCTTGGAAGAATATTGACAGGAAGAATAGAGATACTTACGTCCGGAATATCGGCCATAGAGACTTTGTTGGGTTGGACCATTTTAGAATTAGGGAAGAAAAAACAATCTGTTAACATGGTTACACTAGCTCTGCAAAATATCGAGCTTCCAAAGATTTGGGATTTAGAAGTTTTTGGAATTAAAGATCCCATTGAAAGAAAAAATAAGTCAATTCTGGCAGAAGAAACTCAGCTCCATTTCAAGGAAACTGTAAAATTAAAAGATCTACGATATGAAGTAGCATTACCTTGGTTGTCTGGTCACCCACCAGTGTACAATATGCATGATGTGGCTGAATCTAGACTACGTTCAGTTACAAAACGTCTAGTGAAAGAAGATATCTATAAAGTTTA
>JAPMOR010078616.1:0-52218 GCA_026543865.1 Argiope aurantia
GGTTTCGGGAAAGAATCATACAACATTGATTATGTGCTATGAAAGATGTATTCTGTCTGTAACAGTATACTAGGCCACAACATTGGTTGTCACTGAGATTCATCACTAGTTCACTGAACGCCGCGAATGCTGTGATGCTACTTGGCTATGTCATAAATCACAGCAAAATCCATCGTTTATTTTGAATATTATATCCAAGTCGTTTCCAGTTTCTCTAGTAGTTATACCGTATAATTGTAGTAAGATGGATTTCTCGCGGTGTTCTTCATTAAAATTGAAGATGTTCATCATTTTCATATGTTTGTTTTCATACGCTGCTGCTCATGGTCATACCCACGACGAAGGTCACTCCCATGGTGAAAATCCATCCTTTAAATACTCAAGGCAAGCAAATGAACCATATGCACCGCATTCCCACAGTGAAACTAAAATTCCTGTCAAGCCGAAAATAAGGGAACCCTTAACCTTATGGGTAGAAGCCATCGGTTCAACGCTTTTAATCAGCGCAGCACCGTTTATAATTTTATTTTTCATTCCTATCGATAATCGAATTGAACATCAACCATTGTTAAAGGTATTGCTTAGTTTTGCATCCGGCGGACTTCTTGGTGATGCTTTCTTGCATTTGATACCTCATGCCTTACTAGCCCATTCTAATACAGTTGATTCTCATGCACATTCCCATTCACATTCACATTCACATGGTGGTGAGGAATCTGACGTACATGGACATGATCTCAGTGTAGGACTTGGGGTTTTAGGTGGTATTGTAGTATTTCTTATGGTTGAAAAGTTTGTCCGAATTGTCAAAGGTAGCCATGGACACAGCCATTCACATTTAGAATCTCCTTCGAAAGAAACAGTTAAAAATGAAAAAGATGACATAGCCAGTTCAAAAAAGGACCAGAAATCAAGTGAAAGTGAAGAAGAAAAGACTGCTGATGATGCCGTAGAAAAGAAAGCTTGCTGTGATAAAGAATCTTGCGATTGTAAAAATGAAGAAAAAGTATCTGATGATTCCAGTTTTGTTGTAGCAAATAAAGGTAATTTTTAAAAATATTTCATTGTATTGCCATTTTATGAAAGATGATATTGTAAAACCAATTATTGCAACTAAACTGAATATTTTAGTTTCAAAATCTAATTATTAATCTTATTTATTAATAATTTAATAAATAAATCATTTTTATAATTCAATGATATTTTCTTCCTATATATCTGAAGAATGAAAAAAATAATAATGAAGTAATGATTTAATGAGTATTTTTGGGTTTATTTGTAATATTAATTTACATTATTATTCAATTTTCAATATACACTAATACAGATATTGTCAGTGTGAAAAGGTTTGCATTCATTGTTTTGAAACAGTAAAAAAGTGCTTGTACTAATCGAGTCGATTGATACATATTTAAAATTAACTACAACAATTTAATATTGAAATTGAGTATGCATCATTTTTTGGAGAAATAATCAGAGAATGCCATAAACCTTAGTGCAAGTCAGTATTCAGTTGGATGAAATGTTCTATTATTCTTCATAGAAGTTATAATCATTTCATGAATTGACTTCATTTTTAATTATTATACTCAGAAAAAACGTATGTTTACTTATCATAATTTTTTAAGTGTCTTTGCCAGTATGTGAAAAACACATGTGGCCCTGTATTTTTTGCACTACAGATGTGAAAATTAACTTATTTCCTTACAAAGAATACAGATGCATCATTAAACTAATTTATCTATACCTTTATTACCTGGTTGATCATCTCTATATGGGTCACATGGCTATGTATGAATTGCATGCTATTTGCAAACTTTATTAGTATTCATAGGCCTTTCTTAAATTATAATGTTAATCGCTTCTACTGATGAAAAATCCAATTATGAAATAACCAATCAGCATACATTCCTTTGCAGTTTTTCTTTTTTTTCAGGGGGGGGGAGGGTAATTAATTGCTGGCATGCCATTACAGGACCAGATATAGCTCTATGAATGCCTTTTGCAATGCAAATTTTGGAAATCCCTGTCTTTTGTCTTTCAAAACCAGATATTATCCTTATTGATAATAATTTAATCTGCTTGACAAAATAAAATGACAAAATAGTTATAATCAATTCTAAATTGCATTCCAGATTTCAATATAATACCACATTTAGGAAAATTTTAAATAAAATAATAAATTTATTCTATATACTTTAATACAAAATTTCCCAAGACTATTGATGCACAAAATAGTTTATGAACTGAAAAAAAAAATGTACTTATCTGTTAATAAATGAAAATTTCTAAAAGATAATGTTCTGAAATCCAAACAATATTCGAATATCTTTTAGTGCATAGCCTTTGTAAATCAAGTGAAAGCACAAAAATTAATTATTGTCTTGAGGCTTTCAGAATTATAGGACTGTTTGGCAGGTGTTTATTTCTTAATCAAACTCTAGGTAGTTGCAGGATACAATAAGTCCTTTAATGCCTTTACTTTTTCTTCATCAGATAGAGAAGGAATACTTGAATTTTTCTTTAGCTTCCATTCTTAATATAAACAATTTGCATGTAGTGTGTGACACAGACCTTATCTTTATTTCTGTTTATTTACTTTATAGGTCAGTTTGACAACTCGTATTTCTCTTGATTCTCATGATATAGTTGCTTATTATCTATTTCTGTGTTATTTTTTTCAATCAGGATTATATATTTGTTGCATAAAATTCAGATCAAAGCTTGTACATTTTTTTATTCCCAAAGTTTTCTTATGCATAAAAATTTACTGCAACCCTAAAACACAGAATATTAAATATAACAATATATTTAAAAAAAAGTAATTTTAAAATATTTATACATCAGATTTGTTTGAGGTGTATTAAATCAAGTTTTTAATGTTACTATTGAAGAAACAATAATGAAGAGTGAAAATTTGTAGTACTGGTTGAGTTCTGTATGATCCTACACTGAGTTTTGATTCACCAATTTAGAAGCAAAAACAAAATTAAGGTGAATTTTGAGATTAACAGAATTTAGTTCTCATAAAAAAATACTTGTAAGTTCTTGTACTAACATGTAATATGACAATGTATATGCTTGCTTCTAATCTTACGTTTTTATTAAGAAATGATGCTGTGCGATAGTTATTTTTAAGAATATTTTTTTTCTACTCCAATAAATTTCTTTCTTTTCTTTGTACATTTTATATAAGAAATGTATGTACATGTATCAGATACCAGCATCTAATATAGAATATTTATAATTTATATATTATTAGATAAAAATCTTGATTTTTTTAATGGATTATTTAAAGAACTTTTGTCTGCTTTGAAAGATTTTTTAATGCACTTATTATCATGTGCTGCAGTATTATAGTTTTGTACTCTTATTTTTCTTACTGTTGCGATAGGCTTCTCATAATATACTCTGAACATATGTATTTAAAAATAGCATTTATTTTTGCCATAATTGATATAATCATAAATGCCAATTTAATATTGAAAGTGATACATTAAAGTGATTGAATTAAATTCACTTATAAACTAGTAACTTGATAACTTAATTTACTGGGAAAAAATGATTTAGCACTTTAATCCTCTGAGTGTTTAAATTTTCTTGCAGTGTACTTAATATTCAGTTTCTAAGCAACTGAATCATATTTCATTCATTTTCTTTGAATATTATTAAAAAAAAATTTTAAAATAGGTAAGAATCCTAATAATAATGTATTAATTGTATTCAATTGGCAGTTATTAAAGAATCTATTAGCATGAGGTCATAAGCTTTTTTTGCATTTCTCTCTTTCCGTATGTGTGTGTGTGTTAATTATTGGCATATGGTTTATACATAATTATTGAATCAGTTATGCATTAAATAATAAAATTTGTTCACTTTATTTCTCAAAATTGGTAGTTATTAAATATAAATAGTTGGTCACTGAATTAATGTCTAGAAGCTAATGTAGAGAAAATTAAGAACTTTCTCTGAACTAAACTGAAATAAAATCCCAAAAGGAAAGAAAAAAATATCTTGTTCAGAAATATTTTGCTAGTAGATTGATAGCATAGCTTTCTTGATTAACTCAGTTTGAAAATACTATTTTAGTATATTGCTGAAAATTAATATTAATTTATTTTGCTTTTGAATTAAAAATATCTTATTATTATTAATAATAATAATAAAAGATTATTAGTACCAATAATGATCTCTCAAAACAAATTTATTTCAATTTCAAAAATCAAAATTAAATATTTTGAACAACTTTATTAATTTCATACTTCTTTAAATTATCAAATGATACTTCACATTTAATTATTTCTTTATTTTCTATACTACAAATAAATGCATGATCATTTTATGTATTTTTAGATTCCGAAGAAGATATCATGGTCGCTGGTTACTTAAATTTAGTTGCTGATTTCATGCATAATTTTACTGATGGATTGGCTGTTGGTGCATCTTATATAGCTGGATCAGGCATAGGCCTAGTTACAACTATGACTATCTTGCTCCATGAAGTTCCTCATGAAATAGGAGATTTTGCCATTCTTATCCGGTCTGGATGTGGAAAGCGGAAGGTATAAATATTTTATTCCTCCTAAGGCTATTGTGCTGTTCTAAAGCAGAATTCAAAATTTTAACTGAATAATCCCTTTAAATCTGAAAATTTTTGCAAAACTCTTACTTTTTTCTCCCTTATTCAAGAACAATTAAAAGAAGGGAGTGATACCCTTAAATCTTAGAAAGCATTTTGTTTTCTAGAAGAAATACAGTGGCAGAGTTAATTGCATTTGATTAATTGATTTGGTTATTGTTTAAAAAAAGAAAACTTTGATCAAATCTTTTAAATGAAATACTTTATTTTTATAATACATCTTTTTGTGGTGTTCCATTTCCAACCTTCTTTTCAAAAAATTAAGATTTATTGTTGAACAGTTAATTTACTGTCAGAGAATTTTGTGTAAACATGCATATTAGGAACACTAGGTGTTATACAATGTATATAGTTGAGTCCATACGCATGTCTATAAAAATGGCATGTTCATATTACATATATATTCTTAGTATTATTTATAAATTATTATACAGTTAAAATTAAAGGTAAATTTATTGTTTGCTGTAGACAGTTATGAAATCTTTGCAATAGTAACAATGTGAAATAATACTTTTTATTTTCTACAAGATCAATTATTTAAATTTTGAAAATATCTGCTCTTATTTTACTTTTTAAATAAAATTCATACAGCATATAATGACCCAGCTTAGTCCTAAATGTCTCTTTCTATGTCTCTCAAGTGCTTTTTATTTTAACTCAAACTCCTCTAGAAAACTTCTATACCCAAGGCTATTATTTACTGTTGGCATCCCTTCTTCCTAAAAAAAATGTTTATATCCACCCTTGCCTTCATTAATATTATTTTGACCAGTTTGTTTTATAAATAGCTGTATTTGGTGACCAATAAGTTTGCCAAGATTATTAGTTATGAAAAACTTAATTAAATTTTAAATTGGGGTCATACATAATAGTTTTTTTAGCAAAATATATTAATTTCCACATTTTGATAGACATTTATTTTTTGCCATTTTAGAATCCTTATACTTTTCTGTTCATTATTCTATTGTCTTATTAACTTAACTGTGTTTGTTGATTCTTGGTTATTTTGTTGAATTTTAAATGGAAAGTTATTGGCCCTCAATTATTATAATAACTTGCTTTTCTGTATAGAAATATAGAAATCTTAAAATTTTAAGGATAGTAACTTCAATATTTAAGTTTTTATGCTATTACAGAATAGATTTCATGATTTTTGTAATATCTTACCAATCCTAAAAAAAAAATATGTATAACAACAAAAAAAACAAAATTTCAAGCTAAAGGAAGGACAGTATAATCTTACACATTATATTATAGGAATGAGGAACAGTGTTTGAAAAATAGCAAATTGCTAAAATAAATAAATAAAAAAGATCATTGCTTACTTTTGAAGATAGAGATTAACAGCAATTCTTGTGTACTCAGTTTGCAAAAGATAAAATTATTCTTCATACTTTACTTATGGTAGAAAACTCAGAATAAGATACATATAGCAGCAATAAAAAAAAATTACAATATTATTATAAAAATAAAATATTGTTATAAAATATTTTTTAAATGTTGACAGCTAAATTTTTTATTTAAGTTATTATTTTTTTACTTCAAAATGATATAAAAATCATTTTAGGGATATCTTTATTAAAATTTATTCTGAAGACAGAGCAAAATTTTGCTTGATTTTTAATTTATATTTCTAACAAAATTTTCAATGGAAAAATCATTCCATAGGACATATTTGCTTTGCTAAAGTCTTCTTGTACCTAATTTAATAATTCCTGGTTCAATGCTCTGCCCTTAGAATTGGCCAAACTCGCACATTATTACTAGTCAAGATTTCATATTTTTAGGACAAAGCTTTATTCATTAAATATCTAATTTTTTTTCAAGTTATTATAAAAGAAAAAACCATTCTTATGTTTCCTTTCATTCATATGTCCCAGAAAAGAATATAAAATAAATTTGCAATGTTCTTTGTTTCATTGAGATGCAGCATATAATTTGATACATTGTATTTCTTTGTTGACCTGTAATCAATTTGTATAGTCAGGCATATTGTTTTTTTATCAAATTAGTTAAAAGAATTTTTTAATAATTCATAGTAATTTATATTTTAATCTTTTTTTGTGCATCTAATGACAGAACTGCACCAAGAGGGATTGTTGTTAAATTTGAATATTATAAAATTGCAGTTTGTTAGTTATGTTGTATAAAATAAAAATTTTTAAAAACTTTATTCTTTTTTAAGTTTTTTGGGGTAGAAAAAAGTTTGACTTGTTTCATTCAAAAAAAAAAGCTGCTGTTTTTTTGAAAATGCAAAATAAATTTATAAGAAAAAAACTAAAACAATAATTAGGCATAATTAAGTAATTAAAGGACAATTGCTATTTATGAATTTCAGATTCATTCTTAGGTATTTTACCTGAATGTGTTTCAGTTCTACAAATGAATCAACTCCATTCTGTTGGGCAGTAGATTGCTTAGTAACTGATTTTAGAAAGAATTCCCTCCCCCCTCTCCCCAAAATGTTTTATAGAAACAACAATATGTCAAAACTTTTTGGAATTAATTACAAAATTATCACTTTAATAAGCTCTAAAAAGACTCAAATTTAAAGCAACTTTAATATGAACTTTAATATGAATATTAACAACATCTATATTTAAATAATCGATGAAACTTTACTATGAATTTTAAAGAATAAAAGAAAGAAAGCTCTGTCAGAAATTAAATCTTCTTAATATGTATTTCTGCTGAGTCTCATAATGTAATAAACTATGGTATAAAACAATGCAAATTAACATACCCTATATAACCATGTACTTATGAGCACACTGCTGCAAGTGTTATTAGAAATATAACATTTTCGCTGATTTTGGGTGCATTATATATTTTACATCATTTAATTCAAATTGGATTAATAATTAATTTTTAAAATATGCCAGCATGTTTTTTTTTTTTTTTTTTTTTTTTTTTTTTTAACGAAATAACTGTGGGCAGGTATTATAGTTAAGGATATTTTTAAATCAACTTGTAAGTTCTTAAAGAATTTATATAGGGATGTACTCTTGTAACCTGATAACTAATGTTTTAACTGTTACTTTTAGTGATATATATATACTTTCAATTAGAAAAGTGGTATAAATGATACTAGAAAATTATATTTTTTTGTTATTGTTTGAGCCAATTGAATGTGCTACAAAAAACAAAATTATGGCATTAAATTTCTATATAACTCCACTGTTACTGTTAGTCAATTTAGTAAAATGTTCTTGGCACTCATATTTGAAACAAAGAGAGGGTTAGGGAGAACACATTTCTGTGACTAAACTGGATTCAGTTATGAAAATTTAAATATCACCATTGTAAACAATTTTAATGGTTCCCGAGTGTGACAGCTACTAATCAACATATAGATACTTCTCAAAACAATCCTTGATTGAACTGAGATAATGAAATTTGAAGTTTTATAAGTTGATCTATTTACATTCTTCTGCAATTAAAACTGATTCAGGTATGAAATTGCAATTTTCATTGTTTTAAGCAAATCAATGGTCGCCTCAGAGAAACTCTCTGTATTGATTAGCATTTTAAGGATCTCTTCCATTATAAGGATCTTAAATAGTTATAGTCAAAATATTATGGTTTGATAAAGCTTTTGTCTTAGAAGAGTAGGCCATTTTTGTTTAAATTATTGGAGTATCAAAAATATTTTAATATATATGACTAATAGGTGCAAAGGCTATAAAAATTGAGACTTTTTATTTTTTCAGCAATGTGTTTATTAATTTAAAAAACATGATTATTTTGTCATTTAAAACATTTTTCTTATTGGAAGTATATGCCTATCTCTAATAGATTAGAAATAAGATAGTTAGTCATAGTTATAGTTTACATCTTGTATTTTATAATATGTTAAATGTAAATTTTAAATGCATACATGTTTTAATTAATAGTTGAAGTTTTGTGATTCGAAAAATTATAATTTATCTTTTCTTATTTTGGAATGAAATAAAGGAGTATAAAAGTTGTTCTTTCCTTTCCCTGCTTTATATATATATATAATATAATATTATTATTATTATTATTTTGGAAAAGACTTTTGCAAAAACAAAGGTGGAAAAATGTAATGTTTCATTACTTTATAGAAATTATCATCATCCATGCAATATTCTTTTAGCTTTTCATTTGAAGGATTACAGTTTTTTATTTATTTTTTTTAATATTTTATTTGTCAAAAAAAAAACGTCTTACTAAACTAAGTAAAAAAAGAAATCAAATTTTGGAGAATAAAATAAGATATTAAAAAAATCTTTAAAAAATTGTGTTTGGGTTATTTTATCTTTTGAACCTTCTACTGATATTGTATATTTTTTTGAAAAATATGATTAGTCAATTCGTATTCAAGTTCTTACTTCACAAGTGAAACTATAATGATTAATAGAAGAGGAGACCAGGAGCACCATGGAGTTACAAAAACATTAATGCATTTAAGTCATTTTATGAAGCCAAATAGGTTGAAGAAGGAAGAAAAAAAATGTTGTATATGCCATTTACCCTTTCTGTGTCACTAATGTCTATTTGGGTTAAGTGGTGTGTAATGATGTTTTTTAGAGGAGGAATATGTAGCCAATTTATGTTACCACTTATTTTTCTACACCATTTATAATGATTTTTGTTTTTTTAGGGGAAGGAATAAGTAGCCAACTTAAGTTCCACAATTGTATTAGATTTTTCACCTTAAAGTTCATGTTACTAACTATTAAAGGCATAAACTGAAATGATATATTAAAAAAATTTATAATGGGAAGTAGTTGACACTTTTATAAATGGCCACATTGGAATTATGATTCTTATTTTAAGTAAAACTTGATACATATCTTTTTTTTTATAAATAGACTGCAAATTAACATGAAAAAAATATGCTGCTCTAATCATACTCTACATTCTACTGAGGAATAACCTAAATATTGAGAATGTAGGTTAGTTCTTATTTCCCTGGTATGTTAAATAGCATTCTGAGGTTGAATTACCTCCACTCCAATGACAGGACATATCTTCTATAGGAGGGATTGTACCATGGTCATACCACAGTGATAATAAGATATGAACATCTCATTGCTGTTGTAATATTTATCATTCATTCTTCTCCAAATGCTTGGGCAGAGCAGAAGCAACTTCTTTGTAGTTTTCTTATTTATCTTCTAGTTTGCAAAATAAGTAACATATATATGACTGATAATATTATTTTTCCAGGCTATTTTACTTCAGTTGGTTACTGCCATTGGTGCCATTACTGGAACAGCTTGTAGTTTATTCGCAGAAGGAATGGATGACAGAGTTACTAATTTAATTCTTCCTTTTACTGCTGGTGGTTTTATTTACATTGCAACTGTGTCTGTTATTCCAGATTTATTAGAAGATACGAAATTTTGGCAATCGGTCAAGGAAGTTGTAGCACTATTAATTGGAGTGTTTATGATGGTGCTTATAGCACAGTATGAATAACTTTTATAAACAATGGCTAAAACGGAACAAAGGTTATTCATTTATATATTAAAATCTATTTTTGTCTCATGTTCAATCCTTTTACCGTTTTTGTGTATTTATGCTACTAACTTCATATTTATTTAACTGCTTGTTTATTTATGTTTGGAAATGGATAATTAATATGTTTTGTCTTTTCTTTTCTGTAATGGAAATAAACTACATTTCATGGTTTTTGTAAATAGTGAATTTTAAAAGGAAAAAAAAAAATGTTAAATTTTCGCGAAGTATTATAACGAATGACGCAAACTATATATATATATATATATATATATATATAATATTGAGCAAAAAAAAAGATTTTTACACAATATTTTAAAGCAGAATTGTTTGTATGCATGTAAAATAATTTGATCTTTAAAAAATACTTTCAGATTTGTTTTGTAAAATCAGGGCTTTTAATACTATAGGCTGTGACCCAAATAGGGTAGCCTAAATTTTGATAGAATATATATTAATCCAATTCTTCAACACTAAAATAAGAAAAAAAATCAAATTTTTTAAAAAATTGCTTAAAATGTTAAATAAATTAAATACCAAGCATGCATTAATTTTTAAATATTTTTTATCAGAATCCATCTTGTTATTTTTCCTTTCTGTTCATTTGTCTCTAAAACTCTAGATTAAATTGGATTCCCCCCCCCCTGTTCTTTAGAAAGGTTTCAATGCTCAGCATGGCAAATAGTTTGATGCATAAAGAATTAATCAAATAATTTTGATAAATGAAGAATTAAAGTACTTATAAATTAAGTTAAACATTCCATATTTTTGTAAATTTTGAATTTGATAATTTTTAGATTCAAATAAAATTTAGTCTTATGTGTGTTCAAAAAATTTAGGTACTTTTGTTTTGTTTTCCAAAGCATTATTGTAGATATATTTTAAAAACATGTAGTAAAAATATATATATAATTTTGTCTTTGGCTTTTGTTTTAGATTAAATGGAGATTTCGTGTATTGCCTTAAACACATTAACATTTCAACTTATGCAGTTATGTTTATATTTCAATTATTGCAAGTGATAAATTTATGTATCAAAAAATTATATTAAATTCTTTAATCTTTTGAAAGATCTTTAATTTTGTTTGTTTATTATATGTATACAACTATTGCTTTTAAATATTTGTTAATGCAGTATTTCATTTTTTTCTTTTTTTTTTTACTCTCAATAAAAGAAACTAAAAATAAAATCTTGTCAAGTGCTTTTTTTTATATTAGTACTACCTGATATATCTAGCATTGCACCTGTCTTCTGAAACTGTAATAATGATGCACCATCAGTTCCATGTGGCGATGAAAGTGATCGGTCCGTTGCCCTTGTCCAAGGTTAACACGAGTATTCAATTGACACGTGGCCGAAAATCCCCTGTTATATAAGACTAGTGATCATTTGTTTCGTCCCTTCCTTACTTCTGCTTTTGCTTCGCGCTGTTGTGGACGTGTTCTGTCTGCGCCTGCTTGTAAATAAATTGCTTTCCCGGGATGGATTAAAATGAATTTAAAAATGTCTCTTCGATGTCTTCAAACCTGCCTTCTGCTTTTAAGAATTAAATGCTTATATATATATATATATATATATATAAATTTTGAAAGACACCCAAGGATAGGAAATATTCTGCCTTGCTGTTCGAGTAATCCATTAATCTGTATCCATTAATCCTTTATTACAAAAAGTAAAGGATTAATGGATACAGATTTAGCATCTAATTATAAATCCATATCAAATTTCGAATTAAATTCAACAAGTGGCTGACGATAAGTACGTTCGCATGCATGCATGTATACGAGAGATTCTTATAGAGAAAAACAAAATACTTGTTGAATTTTCATTTAGCAGTTCTATTTTATTTACTTCTTTTTCATTTCAAATTCTGATTTACAAAGAAGCAATGTAATCCCCAAAAAAATCGTTTTCGAGAATTTAATGAAATTCTTATTGGCATATGACTTTCTCCTCATATTTGTAGATTTCTTTCGAATTTTAAATAAAATCCTTCAATTGAAAATTAGTGTTTTTAGCGGCTCATGTTTATGTGAACATAATTGGCTAGATGTATAAAATTGAGCATATAAATTTAGAGCAGACCCTAGATCTGTAGCCGGCGTACTTGGTTAAGGTAGCGCGTCCTCCCCGTGATCTGGGCGTCCCGAGTTCGAGTACAGGTTCGGGCATGGTTGTGAGAGAGACCCCCCCCCCCCGTAGAAAGGATTCGAGCGTCATCTTCATATGAGCTAGAAGTCAGACTTCTGCCCTCAAGTTCTCAGGGGTCTTTACCCTCAGAAGCTGCTGCAGCCCCTTTCCGTGGTAGCGCGAGAACGAAATCATCATCACTAGATCTGTATCAGATTGGTCCCTATCGGTTAGAGAATAGGTCGCCTATCAGTCAGTATATTTGTAAGTGTGTGGGCACATAACTTGGCAACGTTAACGATTTAGTCAAATGAAATTTGGTATGTGGTTTTGTCAGAAACTCTGTAAATTTGTATCAAATTTTTGAAACAATCAACGGAAAGCATAAATCCATATTTTGCACAGAAATTTCCATATCGTGTTAGTATAGGAAAGTTGGAAAAAAAAAAGAAGTCGCTTTAAAAATTCTGAAATGTTGATCTTTTCAGATATCTATATCAAATTTAGAAAAATACTGCATCTTGTTCAAATCCTTATTTTGAGCAGGAACTTCCATATTATGTTAGTATGCTTTTTTTTTTAGTTATTTCTTTAGTGCTTTTTTGATATCAATATCAAATTCCTATTTTGCGTAGAAAATGGAAAATATGAATTAATGGGAAAGTACTGCATTTTCATCAAGCACATATTTTTGCGTAGAAATTGCCATAGTAAAGGAAAACGAGAAAGTCAAAGAAAGAATAAATCACTCAAAAAATGTTGATATCTCTAATCTGTTGAGATATCAATAAATGTTGATATCTAGAATTTTTCAATGATTAAAATGTTTTCCCTTTGTAGGCTGTGTTACGTTTCCCTTTTTTCCCCACGTGGTAATTGTCATTCCGACTAGATATAACGTCACCCGTTTCCCCACACATAGTTAAGTGCATGTGGACCACCAGATATGGATCCTTTTCACTAGTAGAGTCATTATGTCTGGTCATTTCTTGCTATCCAGGTATGGGAACACAGATGTGTGCTCCGCCGTTTCAAATAGATCCATCGTGTCTTCAAGGGAGAAGAACGTCAAAACATCCAGGTGCTAAACATTTTTTCCTTTAGGAAGAGACACCGCGAGTCTTCAAGAAACGATCAATCACCAGCAATCCTTGTCATTAAGTATCAAAAACAGGTGCACTTCAGACGATGTTAGCTGCGGATTGATTATAATAAACATGTGCTCCAGAGGGGTCGGCAACCATGATGGATCCTTAGCAAACACTCCTCGATCGAGTTGAGACCATTGAAGAAGCATTGCTGAACAGCTATTGGGTGATAGGGAACTCAAGTTCATCAGTGAGAAACCAGAGGCATGTATCTGATGGAAATAAAATGCGGCTGTTTTTCCCAGAGAAGAGGAGAGAAAGATTTCGAATTGGAATTCGGACAGACATTGGTGTCAGGAAAAGTTGTTCCTGATTTTTGATAAGTTCCTTGCGATTCGAGCTTCTGTGTTACTATTCACCCGGTAAAGATCGGTGTATTTCGACGGCGGCCCTAGAGTACCCGTTTTGAGCTGAAAGCCTGTTAGCGTTTTTTTTTTTAAGTGACTTATTCTCCGATTTGATTGAGGACTTATTTCGTAATTGTCATTTGATATTTGTAAACAATATTAACCTAAATGAGATCAAGTTGGGTTTTTTTACACATATAAGATTGTAAATAAAAGAATTGTTTTGTTACGCTATTCTTTTAACTGATAAAAATATTACAGCTTCATATATTTTTTTTTTTTTTTTTTTTTTTTTTTTTTGCGATGCATGGCATTAAAATTTATCATTTTGATCTGTTGGTATTAAAAGTTTCCTCGTACTTTATAATTTCCTACAAAAATTTTAAATCAGAAGAGTAATTTATGAGAATTATGCATTTTTTTTTTCATGGCATTAAAGACAGCTACAATGCTAAATTCACGACAAGATTGATTTTTTTTAAAAAAAATGAAAGACAGACATGTAAAACAAGTATTTCTTCAAGTAAAAAGGAAAATAAATGTAAATTCCCAATTATTCGTGTATTCAGAGAATAGCGAGAAATTTAATAAAAGTAAATTCAAAAACACCAAAAGATAAAAGCGCATTTCAACAATAGATTACTGATTTCAACATTCACATATGTTCCTGGAAAATCGTTTGCTGCTCAGATACAGAAAAAAAAAAGTAGTACATCTATAATGCAAACGTTTATTTTCAAAGCTTAGCGTTATTTGGAAATACCCATGCATCAAAAACAAATTACAAATGAAGGTTAAGAAATAAAATACGCATTCGCAATTTGCTGGTTGAATTGGAAATCATTAAAATTTTTTGAACTAAAATTCAGTATATACCTTCCTTTCTCATTTATAATGATGAATTCTTTTTCTTGATCGTATGCAAAGAGAAAGTATCGTAGTCGTCAAAAAATTTTCTCGCATTCTCTCTGATAAAGGCCACTGTGAATTGTGTCATTGGCGTACAATAGTTACGAAATATTAATCTTTATCGTGAATTTAACATTTTTACTGAATCTATCGTGTCATCCTTGGTGAGGTATTTGGCGATTAATCCCTGGAATGCAGTTAATAAGATACGAATTTCGAATGTGATGTTTCAGCCGGGGATTTTTTCCAACTAACTAAAACAAACAGAACTGCATTTGCAGTCACAAAGTCCCATAACAAATTCATTAATATGAACCAATAATTTCATTTTGACCAACATTTGATATGCCAGTTAGTTAAAAATAACCTCTACAAATGATATTAAGTTAATTCGAGTATTTTGACTCTTAATCCTTACTGCCATTTTTTACTTGATTAAAATGTTAAATCGTAAGTAACAATAATTCTTTCTATGACAACCTATGTAAAAGTAGAATTTATTAGCCCAATGGGGAATGAATTCTGATTTCCGAGACATATATGCCCATTAGGATCGACAGGTCTAAACTGAACCATTTACATTAACACTGAAAATTTTGTGTGGAGAAATGATTGAAGGAGGTGCTATCTTTAGATGGTACACAAAAACTAAAAGTTTTATAAAAGCAGTAGGGGTGGAAATGTGAAAAGTTTTCTCATTTCATTACTTTCCTGAATCACCGTGTTTATATTCACATAGATAAACGGACAATCTACCTGAGGTTTGGCTCACAATTTAACACAGACGAATAATATTAACCTCTTCGTCGTCCGTAACGCGTCTAGAGCGTTCAAGTGAAATTTCGGCAGGGCGGCCGTAACGCGCTTCAAGCGTTATTCTACATTTTAAGAATTTTAAACGTTTAAAACGCCTTGTAAATGTTTACTTTTTTTAAGTTTTTATTTTTTGTTGTTGTTGTAATTCTGCGAAAACAGGGGATAAACAGAAATTTTCGCGGACAGGAGATGACGGCGAAAGGGTTAATGTGAAAATCGCATACAATCACAGCTAAATTTAATTCATCTAGTAGCTAACATTTTGTTCATGCATACATGAACAGATAAAATAACAAATGATCAACGACTTGTCCAAGAGAGAAAAAAAAATTGTTACGTATCTTAGATTCCGGTGATAAATTTATATGCAAAAGTTCATCCATTTAGTTTGCAGCGGTTCTTATTTATGCTCATTTTCACACAAGACGACAGATAGACGAACTTGCTTTTAACGATTTCGGTCAAAATTTATGCCGATCTTCAATTTTGGTGTAAAAATTACATCTTACTCTTTGTTTAAATCATGCATTTATGTTGATGTTTCTAATGGCACTTGTCATAGACAAGCCTTTAGAAGTCAGTGATTTTAAGCCAAGAGTGCGTCTCTTGTTTTTCAGTAGCTCCATTTATTGCCAAGAGTACGACTTAGCTACACACACATCACAACCTTTTTTACGGGGGGGGGGATTCATTCATGCATTTCATTCACTCATCCTCCACAGATTGTAATTTAGACCTGAATCAGAAAGCGATAACCACTGATCCAGTACCCCCAGTGGTATTACTCTCGACATGGAGGACTTTGTGACCACGACAGATTTATACGTGCGCCAGCCTCCACACACACGGAGAGTCTACGGCCGTTGGGCTTCGAACTCGCAACTCGAGGGATGCGAATCCAACGCCCTACCAACCAGGCTATCCCGGCCCTGTCAGGCATTTATAACTAAGTTTAATTTCATTTTTTTCGAATTTAGGGAAATTCAAATCATAAGATTTTATCAATATCTATTTCAACTCTTCAATGTTTTCTCTTTTTACATTAGGGTGCCCCATAAGTTTCTTTCCTATTTCTATTACGAAATAAATACACAATATTTACTGTTAAATGTATTATTTATTTTATTACGAAAGAAAACTTTTTGCTCTATTAACTTCTTCCATTTCTGAGGAAGCTTCATTATACCTTCGTTCCAAAATTGTTTTGTTTTGGACAGGTAATAATCCTCGAGGTGCGCTTTTATTTCGCTGATGGATTTAAAGCGCTTATCGTGAATAGAATTCTTTTAAGGACAGAGAGAAGTAATAATCAGATGGAGCGAGATCTTGAGAGTATGCAAGAGGCTGTAAAACATCCCAATCAAACTGTAAGAGCTTTTCTCTTACGACTAATGCGATATGTAATCTCGCGTTATCAAGATGAAAATCAGCACCTCTTCGGGTCATTAATTCTGGTCGGTTTTTTTGCTAAGGCAGCTTTCAATTGATCCAATTGATGACAATATTTCGTAGAATTTATTGTTTCATCTTGAGGTAGGAGCACGTAGAAAATTACGCCTATCCAATCCCATCAAATGGACAAAGTAACTTTTTGGGGGTATCGTCCCGGCCTTGCGAAAGTTGAAGGCCTATTGTCCTTACACCAAGTAATATAGACGATTAATAGATAAGCCTGCATGTTTGCATATGCAGAGCCAGGAAGGCCATTCATAGCGCTATGAGAAAGAAACTTTTGGGACACCCAAATACTTCATACAAAAGAAAATAAACAACTGTTATAATTTTTGTAAACTGACTCAGATAAGTTGGGACTGTCTTCTCTGTCAAAATACCGATGATTGTATGAATCTTTCACTCAGAAACTCACTGATAGGCGACTGTAGCAATGATTCTTATTCACTTGCGGAAGACTTCTGAAAGCCGACGCCCTAGCCTAGGGGTAGCGCGTCTTCCCCGTGATCTAGGCGTCCCGGATTCGAGTCGTGGTTCCGGCATGGTTGTTCTCTTCCTTGTGTCCTCTCTATGAGAGGTGCGTGAATGAGCCCCTCCCCTCCCCCTGTAAAAAGGGGTTGTGCAAGCGAGTGTGTGCGTGCTATCTTCATTTGAGCTAGAAATCAGACTTCTGCCCTCGGTTGCTCAGAGGTCTTTACCCTCAGGAGCTACTGCGCATAATTTGGCTTAAAATAGTTTCACGCCAAAAAAAGACAAAAAAAAAAAAAAAAAAAAAAAAAAACTCTGAATTTTCTGTCAAAGAATAAAAATTTCGCGATGCTAAATTAACCGCCAAGTTGCCAAACAGGCACCAAAACAGTTGAATTTACGAAATACCTGAAGATATTTATAAATACAGATTTCTCCTGTACGAATATGTCTTGTTTGATGTTACCTTCTCGTATACATAGTTTAGAGAAAGTAGAGTATTCGTCAAAAAATTCGAATTCTAGATTTTGACGAATCTCCACGTTTTAGACTTCCCTGCGTTTGAAAAATCACATTTTTGGAAAATGTACGTTTGCATATGACAAAGATAACTCAAAAACGCAATAAGTTGAATATTTATTAAATTTAACGTAGGTTTTGTGACTACAAATGTAGTTTTCTAAAAAAAAAATTTGTTTCTGTCGCTTTGAAAAAACGCATCTGAAATACAGATTCAATTTTCGGATACTATTAATAGCGTGCCAGGAATTAATCGCCAAAACGTTCGCCAAGGATGATATAATAGATTCAATAAAAATGCTAAATTCAGCTAAAAGTTGATATTTCGCAATGTGCGCCAGTGCTATGCAAGGCATTCTCTTATATAACATCTTTATTAGAATATGTGAGAAAGTTTTGGGGTGACCAATCTCGCTGATTTTATACTAGAAAAAAAATTAAGTATTAATTTGGGGGGGAGGAGTTCCTTTCTACAGACAAATCCAAAATTTGATACAGATACTTTAATATTAATGATAGAAGCACACATCAAATTTCATTTGTCTTTGCGTTTTCGGGATATCCATTTGCGTACGAGAAAATACAAAGCCCAGCAGATGGCCAGCATTTCAATGGATTTAAGTCAATATTGGATAATTCTAATGATACATCTACATTCTCAATTTCATTTATTATTATTATTATTATTATTTTGCTTCTTAATTTCATTTGCCACTTGCTTTTTTTAGTCATAGAAATAGTTGGACGAACCAGCAGACTTCTCTTTCATGCATTTGGTTTCCAAACTTTAATAGAAATTTGTAAATTTGCTAAATAGACTACACAAGAAATTCTAAACCTGTAGTCTGCTGTGTTTTGATTTATTATATTTACAAACCAACAGATAAATATATATAATTCAAAATACATATTTTTTGGACACACAAAAATCTGAAATTGAAATTTTATGACAACTATATTTCCTTTTTGTAAATGAGTAGTAATAATAATAATAATAATAATATGCCTTTAATTGAACCAAGTAATAATAATAATAATAAACGTTTCTAATCTTAAAAATTCCTAATTTTTTTTTTCCAGTTTTATCGAAAATTTTACAAAATTTTCATTTCTTTTCATTCGTAAAACAAGTCGTTCGATTTCAAAAATGAAACGCATGTATCTTCAATAAAGAAATCAGAAACTTGACGAAAGAAATAGTTTCAAATAGAATATTGAAAATGAGACAAATCGTCTACCATTTGAGAAATGCTGCGTGATTCTGTCGCAACGTCTATTATCATAAGTCCAGGTGTTCTAATGCTTTAGTTCGTCTATTACAAAACGCCTGTACTGAACATTCGAAATCAAAACAGAATTCGCTGAGTAATCAAATTATTCTGCAGTTCTCATTATTTCTGTTTACTTAGATTTTTCAATTTATTATTTTTTGTATTTATTTATTATTCTGAGTATTCAGAAAATGTAAAAGAATTTAAAAATATACTTTAAAAACAGAAAGTTGGACATGGAAAAAGTTGGTCCATTTTAAGAGAAAACTATTGTAATTCTCAAAAATTTCTATCTCTCCGAGTTTGTAAAAGTTATTTCTAAAACTGATGAATATTTATTTATCAGTCTGTTTGTTTATATATATCGTTGAATACAAATAGACAACTCCAACAACAAAAAATAACTTTAACTTTCTCAAGTATGAAATACACAAAAACAAATTATTCTAATCGTAAAAAGGGAAAAAAATATTTTTTGTTGCCTATGAACACGATACTTTAAAAATGCTATCAGCTACTTTGATGAAATTTGTTATGAGGTTTTTACAGTAATATTGAATTCATTATTATCCGAATTTATGAAATTTCGTACGGAATTTAAATCTATACTTATAATAAAACTCAATGTGTGTGCGTTGGTGCTCTACAGGTCAGACTGTGTGACCTATAGCTACCAAATTTGGTACATGTATACCTTGGAGGTCGAAAAAGTGCACCTGGGGGTCATTTTTTGAATTTTTAATTATTAATTAAAGTCTAACTTTCCCGCCAAAAAAATCTTTATTTCCCCCATCGCCAAATGAATAAGACTTCATTCCCCCCCCACGCTAATGAGGTTAGGCTTAACATTATTCGACCGATTATTTCAAACGATTCTGTTTATTTTCTTAATGTTTGATGTATTTAAAATTAAACATTGTTAATTAATCGATCTTTCAGATTAATTCTGAAGTACTTTTGAATTAAAATAAAATAGAATAAAGAAAACTAAAAATTTTTAATCTGCATAGCGTTACCCCAACTGGCGTAGAAAAAATCACGCATTTGCGTTACCATAATTTGCGTTGAAAATTCACGCATGCGCATTGTGTTCTGATTATTGACAACTATTTTCAAAAGATGCGGACTTGATTTAAATTATTTTTAGATTAGTTGTATGCTTTTGTAATTAAATTGTATTTATGTTAATTATATATTTTTTGTATATGTTTATAGTTTTAAGTACATCGTTTTTTAAATAGTTTTTTCACCTGTTTTGGACCGATTATTTTAAACGATTATGTTTATTTTCTGAGTGTTTGATGCATTTAAAATTAAACATTGTTAATTAATCGATCTGCTCATGATGAATCTGAGAAAATTTTGTTGACAAATTCTTGAGATATTACGTAAATTAAGAAAGATATTCTTTAGTGCCCATAAGGTTTAAATACTCAGTGACTCTGTTTTCAGTAATGATATTATAAAAAAAATGCTTTGTTTCAGTAAAAAATACTATTATATTAATAGCAGATTAATCATTTCCTCTTTAATCTAAAGCATAAATTCTACGGAAGCTAACAGAAAATTAGAGAGATACATATTTCGTTATGACTGAAGGCCTTTATAATATTATGAGTGAATTATATGACTATCAAAATTTGAAGTTTTAAAATATTTTGAAGAAGCTATTTAAGTAAGAATTACATAAAATATTTAATTATTAAAATTTTAGAGCATTAAGTTGGGGAACTGGCTGGTCGCCAAAGGCGGCTTGTAGGAAATAAGTGTATTCGTCCGAATGCGTATTAATATGATAAATCAAAAAAGCAATAAGCTAGATGGATGATTTTCCGTTTGAGATTTTAATAACAGAATTAAAATCTTTAAATTTAAGATCACATATATTCATGTAGGCTAGCTAGCTATCAGTCCATTCGTATAAACATGGACACGATAACTCATATATCATATTTATGACATACAATTTTAGTACTAAAATTGAAGATTTTTCTCAAATTTTGAACCACAATTTTTTTTATCCAGTCAGAAAAGAGAAAATGACCCTAAGATGCGAAGTAAGGATAATGATTGGGAGAATTGCGGAAGCACTTTGGGAAGATTAACGTTGAACTCGATGGGACCATTGATCTTTTATCTACCAAACAGACAGGCTGCTAATTAATAGCTGAACTGGGCAATGAATATACAAGGTAGATGACCTAACTAGAAGATAAGTCTCCAAAATACATAACAAAACTCTCTATATCAATATATATATTTTTTTTCTCCTTCGCTATTTATTTTTTCCAAATTCTGTATTATTCCCCGTTTCGATTTGCATCCCTTAATGTTTAATATGCTTTAAAAATGTGTGTACTAACCATTTATTTCAGTAAAATGAGAGATGGGAGACCTTAGTCTAAGTGCTTCCAAAGACACCGCCTCTTCCCGTCCTCCATATCATTGGGAAAGGCCCAAAATGCTTACTCAGTTCTTTTTTACAAAACAAAGAAGTTGAAAAGGAAACATTAAACACGATGTTAATATTCAGTAAGTTCGAAGGTAGATGATTCCTGGGGTTTATTGCTGGAAATTTGTTATATTCTGTGATTTGTTTTTGTATCACTATTATAATATTTATTTTTACGATTGATCTTTGCTGGTAATAAAGAAAAATTGCTCAAAAAAGTGTGCAGTAATTTGTTTTTGCATGTTTTGTATACGAGTGAGTTTAAAAATTCCATTCAATTATAAGCGCTTTTTCATTTCAAATATAATAATGCGAATCAATTATCATTTCAGATCAGAACATAAAAAATACATGCGCAGCTCCCTAGTTTTATAAACATTGCTTTGCACATAAGATTGATATACAGATAATGTTCAATTCGCTACAATCTGATTTCTATAACTTCTGAGAGGTCTTTGTTCACTTTTCAGATATAAGCTGACAATATAAATAAATGCTAAAAAGATTGTGCTGATAAAAATAAATAAAAAGTATATTCCACACTTTTTTTTTTTCGTTTGCTTTTTCTTAAACGATTTCACATACAACGTGATCAAAAGCAACTGTAAGTATAAATTTTGAAATAAAATATTCTTTATTTATATAAAAAAAAATACTCACAAAAGTATCAAAATTACCTTTGTAAATTTACTAAAAAGAGTGAAGGAAAATATTCACTAAAAAAATTTCAGATTAATTGCGAATTGTATATTGTTTATTTGGAAGATTAATATTATACAATTAGCTGAATAAAATCTTTTTTTAACTGAAGAAAAACTTACGTTTTAATCAATTGACTCAAAAATTTCATTAAAACCTTGCTTTATTATTTGTGACGAAAATTTTTAATATGGTTGTAAACGAAAAAGTAAGATTAAATTTAACATTAGCAGTCGATCGCATTTTATTGTAATAGAAAGAAAAAAAAGCTTCTTTTTAAATAGCATATATTTTAATAGTTTAGAAGCTTATTTTAAATAAAATATTATTACACAAAATCTTTCTATTTGAAAACTCAATTCAGTTTTAATAAAGAAATACTAGAATCCATTAGAACCAATAAAAAGCTAAAAATATTTTTTTTAAATTAAAAAATATATAGCATATTAATGCCAAAAAAAAAAAGGTAAAATTGCTTAAAGTTAACCTTATCGTTGCCTAGCAACCGAGTACCTGTACATTTTCTTATTCGGAAATCGTTTGCATCTATTCAATTTATTTATAAAATTCAGAAAAATATAATAAAGATTGAAATAACTTGAAACTGGAATCACAGAAAAAAACCGAAAGAAATATCACAGAGAAGGAGATCTCTTTCTCTGTGAGAAATATTTAGCTAAAATGGAATTGATGTTATTGAAATGCCAAAATTTAAAAATTTAATATGTTATAAAAATATTTCTTGCGAAATTACTGTAAAAACCAGAAAAATCTCATTTAACTTTTAATTATTTAAATATTTAATTAAATGTTACATCTTGAAAAGTTGATAGCATTCTTTCTATAATCTTAAATAATAAAAGCGTAAAGTTTGACTGAATTCTCATCATTTATTTAGGAACAAGTGGAAAATCGTGTAACTTACATGCATAATGACTTTTATTTACATCAAAATTAATGCATTCAAAATATCATAATATATTGTTTGTTTATAAAAATGATTTGCTTATTTTTTCATTATTCTTTTTTAAAACGGTTGGAATTTTAATTACTATTATTTTTATTCCATTCATTTAAAAAAAATCTTTTTATAAAAATTCATTTCAAAAACTAAAGGATGATTCCGTTTTGTGAATTAATAAAAATAAAAAATAACTACTGAGAGCTTTCTAAATAACCAGGATTGGTCACCTCGGAACTTTCGCGCATATTCTAAATTAAAGATGCTTTTCACACACATCCTTCTATTGAACATTGGAGAAAGTCATAAACACCATGAGCGCTCAGATTTTTATTTTCTTAGTTCCCAATTTGATAACTAAAAACGAATCAGCTGATCAATAAAGGCGTTTTATTATCAATAAGATTAAATCAGTCAATATATCAATCAACTTTGTTGTACTATATCTTATCTCATTAAAAATATAATTGTAATAGAATAAAAAGAGAAATTGTATTTATACAAATTATATTTTCATAATAATGAAAGAGCATAATAATGATTGGCATAATTGATTAGCTATAAGTGGAGAATTATCAAATTGGCGAAATCAGTTCAATTATTGATGTTGAGAGCTCTGCCGCCTTTTTTTACTTTTTGACAAAGATAGTGTTGAGAAAATGGTATAGAGAAAGTAAAGTAATTATATATACATATATATAAAAAAATAGAACTCGAGATTTTGTCGAATCTCGGCGTTTTATACTACCCTGAATTCGAAAAAACACATTTTTTGTAAAATGCTCTTCTGTCTGTGACGAAGATAACTCAAAATCGCTTTGAGCTATAACGTTGAAATTTGGTATGCGTTCTTTGCTCCAAATTTGCAGATTTCTATCAAATTTTGAGAAACGTCTGTTCAGAGGAAGTCCACTTGTTCGAATATACATTTACACGATAACTACAAAACGGAGAGAGCTTGATAGAAAGATTCGGTAAACAGATTTAACATTTATTGTATAGACATCTACCAAATTTTGAGATTAATCCAACTACGGGTTGCCTGTCTGTAGGTCTGCACTTTCAGAAATAAACAAACGCGATAATTCAAAAAAGGAATGACTCAAACATATCAAATTTTTTACGGGATGTTGTGACTACAAGCGCAGTTTTGTGTCAAATCTTTGATTCAATCGATTGAGAAAAACGAGTCTAAAGTAAAAATTCAATTTTTGGATATTATTAATACCAAGCCAAAGATTAATCACCAAAAAAACTCACCAAGGATGACATGATAGATTCGTTAAAAATGCTAATAAATATTTCGTAACTATTATACTCCAATGTCTTGCAAGACGTTTTTTGACATGACAAGTTTATTAGAGAATATGTGAGAAAGTTTTGGGGGGACCACTCCCGCTCTCAATAACATATCTTTAATAATATATCTTCTAATACTTTATAAGCTTATTTTAAATAAGCTATCATAATAAACAAAATTTTTGTATCTGCAAACTTAATTCAATTTTAGCAAAGAAATTTTAGGATTTAATAAAGTGAATTTTAAAAAAGTTGCTAAAATATTTTTAAAAGTAAAATAAAACTATCAATACCGAGAAATGGTAGAACTGTCTATGACCTCATCGTTGCCTAGCAACCGAGTACTTGTAAATTGTTTTATTTTGAATATCGTTTGCATCTATTCAGTTATTTATAAAATTCAGAAAAATATAATAAACGTTGAAAGAGCATATGCTTGGAAATAAAACTGGAATAACTGAAAAGATTGAAAGAAATGATGAACAAATATAAAATTGATGTTATTGAAATGTCAAAATTTTGAATTTTAAAACGTTATAAAAATATTTCTTGCGAAATTACAATGGAAAAACGGCTAATCTCATTTAAGTTCTAATTATTTCAATATTTAATTAACTTTTGCATTTTGAAAAGTTAACAATGCTGTTTATAAAAATGATTCATTTATTTTTTAAAGTATTCTTTTAAAAAAATTAAAACATTTTAATTAAAATTATTTTATTTAAATCAATAAAAAATATATAAAAATTCATTTCGAAAGGTAAAGATTGATTTCTTTTGGTGAATTAAGAAAAATAAAAACTGTTTACAGCTTTCTAAATCATCAGAATTGGTCTCCATGAAACTGTCCCGTATACTCTAAATTAAAGATGCCCCCCCCCCCTCTCCTCTTCTCTATTGAACTTCGGCACAGAGCTAGAAACACCACGAGTGCTGAGAGATTTTTATTTCCAGTGTTCCAAATTTGATAACTGAAAGCGAACCATCTGATCAATAAAGACGTTTTATTATCAATGAGATTAAATCAGTCTATATATCAATCAACTTTGTTGTACTACATCTTATCTCATTAAAAATATAATTGTAATAAAACAAGTCATTGTATTTATATGAATTATATTTGTATAATAATGATAGAGTATTCTGACTGATTAGCTATATTTTAAAGTGGAGAAATTATCAAATTGGCGAAATCGGTTCAGTTACTTAGGTTGAAAGCTCTGTCGCCTTTTTTACTTTCTTGCATATATAGTTTTGAGAAAATATAATATGTCTCGTAGTATACAGAAAGTATAGTAATCGTCAAAAAAAAAAAAATTAATCGAAATTTTGACGAATCTCCACGTTTTAGCCGCCCTGAATTCGAAAAACACATTTTGGGAAAATGTCGTCTGTCTGTGACAATCGCTTAGCTCCATATCGTTGAAATTTGATATATGGACTTTACACCAAATTTGCAGATTTCTATAAAATTTTGAGTGAACTCTGTTCAGAGGAAGTCCGTCTGTTCGAATATACGATAACACGATAATTACAAAACGAATAAAGCTAGATAAATAAGATTCGGTCGATAGATTTAATAGCTATAATATAGACATCTATCAAATTTTGAGCCAAATCCAACTAAGGATTAACTGTATGTCGATCTGTACTTTCAGAAACATATAAATGCGAAAATTCAAAAACGCACTGACTCAAATTTGGTATGAGATTTTGTGACTACAAGTGCAGTTTTGTGTCATCTTTATTTCAATAGATTGAGAAAAACGTGTCTAAAACACAAATTGATTTTCAGATACTATTAACAACATGTCAAGAATTAATCGCCAAAAAACTCTCCAAGGATGATACGATAGATTTATAAAAATGCTAAATTCGTGCCAAAAAATATTTCGTAACTATTGTATGCCAATGCCATGAAAGACGTTTTCTAGCATGACACGTTTATAAGAAAGTACGTGAGAAAGTTGCGAGATAACTTTTGATACTTTATAAGCTTATTTTAAATAAGATATTATAATAAACAAAATTTTTCTATCTGCAAACTTAATTCAATTTTAATAAAAAAAAATTTAGGATTCATTAAAACGAATGAAAAGAAACGTTGCTAAAATATTTAAACAGTAAAATAAAAATAACAATACGAAAAAAGGTAGAATTGTCTAAGACCGCATCGTTGCCTAGCAACCGAGTACATGTACACTGTTTTATTTTGAATATCGTTTGCATCTATTCAATTATTTATAAAATTCAGAAAAAAGTAATAAAAATTGAAAGACTATATGTTAGGAAATATAACTGTAATCACTGAGAAGATTGAAAGAAATATTGAACAATTATGGAATTGCTGTTATTGAAATGTCAAAATTTTGGAATTTTAAAATGTTATAAAAATATTTCTTGTGGAATTACAGTGGAAAAACGGCAAAATTTCATTTAAATTCTGATTATTTCAATATTTAATTAACTTCTGCATTTTTAAAAATTGATAGCATTCTTTTTATAATAGTAAATAATAAATGCACAAAGTTTGACTGAATTCTCACCATTTATTTAGGAACAAATGGAAAATTGTAGATCTGGCAAACTATATGGCGTTTAACCAAAAAAGAATATAAAGTAATATTTTTTCCAATTTCTCTTGGAAATTTAGTGCATTCGTGAACACATCTAGAGATCATATATTCAGTGCTCATGTGAATTTGAAATTAGTTAAATTGGTTGAGCGATTTTGGCTAGCGAAATTTAACAGAAAGATTTCTCAAATGAATGCATTGTGAAACATCATTTTTTCGACTCAATTCAGAAGTTAAAGTATTGATGGTACATCTAGAGGTAATGAATTTTTATCTATATCTATATCTATATCTATACTTATAATAAAGCTCAATGTGTGTGTGTGTGTGTGTGTGTGTTGGCGCTCTACAGACCAGACCATTCACACTACAGCTACCAAATTTGGCACGTGTATACCTTGGAGGCCGGGAATGTGCACCTGGGGGTTATTTTTTCGAATTTTTAATTAGAATTTTATTTATTTAAAAATTAAGCAAAATTTTGACATGTTTCTACTATAACTTCCGAAAATATTACCACACAAAAAAGATTTTTACATGAAGTTAAAGATCAAAAATTTATCTTTTAAATGATACTAATGTTTTAATCTTAACATTAAATTTCTATTTTTAATGAATTTTTAAATAAATATTTTAACTATGTTTTTCAATAATTTTTTTCATCAAAAATAAAAATGAGGATTAAGCACGTTTCGCATTCAGGAGAAAAAAATAGCTTTTTTCAAAGTGTTGCCATCACATTGATTAAAGCTCTAACTGAAAATAAATTAAATCTTTTTGGAAATGAAATCTGCAAAAATATAATTTTCGTCACGTGTCTGTAGGAAATGAAACAAATATGAAATATTATTTTTTCTAAAAAATAAATTCAAGAAAAATTCTTTTATGATCTTTTACACTCTATATTTTATTAATCCAATAAATAAGTTTTATTTTAAGGCAAGTTTTGTTTAATATGAACAAGATATCCATTCAAATCATGGCCACACAGCTAATTTGTAAACCTTTAGTAAGACAAAGATCAGTTGCGACATAAATCGTAAATATTTTATTTAAAAGTACCAAACGATTATTTTAATAATTATAAATTTTATTTTGAAAATAGTTGTGAAATTCAGATTGGCAACAGTGATATTTTTGGAACTTTTAATTTGTTATTTAAAAACGATGCTAGAATTTTGAATGAAAATAAGTTGATGTAAATTTGATAATATTATCTATAATGTAATAAGATTTAGTTTCATAATAAGTTTGTCTGCATTCTATTTTTGTTGACGCACGAACACAACAGATTTACTAAAATGGTTTAAATAGAAAAATGATTATATTTTATGTAACTTAATTCAATAAATACTCTAATAAATAACGAATATTTGATTTTACATAAAGCTGCTGCTGTCGAAATCACGAATAACAAAATGCTCTTGAAACACTAATATTTTAAATAAAAAGAGTTAATTTCCATTCAACTAAATCAATCACTTAAACTGACTGATTTATGAAAATTTGAATATCACTATTCAATAAAAAAAAAATAATTTTAGATTTTCCATCGATCGTTTCAAAAAAAATACGCCAATCAGCGCGCAGGTTTCTAAGAATAATTGGCCTAAGATTATGAAAATGTTGAGTTTTTCTAGATTTTTAACATTCGAAACTTCATAAATAAGTCTTAGTTGATCGTGGAAAATAGAAACATTCATTCATTTATTTAAAATTTGGTGTGTCCAGAATATTTCTCAAAATATGATACCTTACTGCATTAAATTTAGATTTCATAATTTTTGAAATATATAATCATAGGCCGGAACAAAATATTATTATTGATTTCATTTCAATCCTTTTGAAAGCAAAACTAAAAAATGAATTTTATGCTAAATCTGAGAAATTTTTGTTGAATTATTCTTTGAGATATTACATAAATTATCAAAAATATTTTGTAGTTCACATAAGACTTAAATACCGAGATATTCTGTTTGCAATACTCATATTCAATAATAATAGTAATAAATAAATAGCAATAAAGATGATAAATAAAATAAAACGCTTGGTTTTATTAAAAAATATCTTTATATTAATTGCAATTTCATCATTTTCACTTTAAATTAAAGTTGACGTTTTACCGGAAATGACAACAAATTAGCAAAATATATAGAGTAAATTGAACGAAACGATCTAAACAACAGTATAAGTTTGGTATGACTATCAAAATTTGAAGATTAAAATTGTTTTGTTTGAGAATCTATTAAGAGACCAGTTACTTAAAATATTTAACTGAAAATTGTAGCGAGCGGTAATATAGGCGAACCGGCTGGTAATAAATAAATAAATAACTTAAAATATTTAATAATAATACTTAATAATACTTACTTAATACTTAATAATAAATACTTAAAATATTTAATTGAAAATTGCAGTCAGTGGTAATACTAGCGAACCGGCTGGTCGCCAAAGGCGGCTAGTATGAAATAAAATGAGGAGAAATCTGATCAGTAGTTGACGCTCGGAGATTGATTCATTGGGTTTTTTTTTTTTTCCTTTTCTTTTTCTCCCTTATTATTTTAAATGTATAAGTGTGCTATTATCATAATTTACATTAATTTCTTGCTTGACCCAAATAAAATAAAATCTTACTTAAATCTCATATTTTTAAAGAAGTCATATTTAACAGTTAGCATTTTTAATAGTCAATTATAAGAATCTTAGTTACTAGCATCATTAGCTGTAAAACATTATGTACATCTTCATTCTGTTAACGCAACAAAATTTAGCTAAAATACCAATTTAACTTTCAGCATTTTTTTTTCTTGTTTTTCGGTTTATTTCTTGGTTGTTTGATGAAATTATTGCTTTCAACATATCAAAAATTAAATCAATGAAATAAGAATTTAAAAAATAGCTGACATTGTGAAATTAATTTGATGACTGTACGCGATCACAGTATGTAAGTCATATTAATTAAAGAATTATATTATATACAGTGTCACACAAAAGTGATGGAACATTTGTGCTTTACAAAAGGAAATTGTAATAAAATAAATAAATAAACATATACAAAAATTTTGGGTGTGTTTTATATTTAAAGTTATTAACAATTATTACATACATTTTGTCAAAATATTAAAATATTAATTTAAGAAAAATACAATTGTTCAGAACGGAGCAAAAAATGGCTCACATAAGTGATGGAACACTTACTTTTCCATCAAATATTTATCCAAAAATTTTACTTTTTAAAAGGTTTTAATATTTTGTTGGATTTCCTTTTACTTTTAAAACATGATTTATTCTTCCTGGGATGGATTCGACTAATTTTTTTTTTTTTTGTGATTTTTGGAGTGATTTTACCCCATTCTTCCCATTTGGAGTGATCGGTGCTATATTTTAGGAATATAGAGTGGGAAAACGATCAAAACTTTCATTTTTATATAACGGATATTTTAATAATCTTTGAAAACTTGACAGCGAACTTTCTCTTTGAAGAGCATATGTCAATTAAAAATTTGGAAAAAGAAAAAATATATATACGATATTTTACTTAATATATACAGATATAATATTGCTGTGTGACAATCCAACCTTTTTCTAAATATCTGTTATAACAACAAATATTTTTTTTAAAAATTTATAACACAATAAATATTTATAACAAAGGTCTTAAGTTTAATAAATATCTAGGGGTTTTTTCCCCCAAATTTTATGCACAAATATAGAAGTATTATAAAAGGGTTTAAAGATGGTTCTGAGACAATATAAGTAATACCTTATTTGTCATTAATACAAAATATAAAACCTGATTTTATACAAATACCAAAATATCGAATATGCATTTTGGATACCTTTTTTACGACCGTAACCGAACCTTGAGATAGAAAAAAAATTTAACAATTTTAAATTTCCTTTATTTGAATCATTGCGTTTACAAATATACGAAATTACAGACGGTTATCATATAACTGACATATCTGGTTCAAAATCTAATAGGAATTTGCATTTTAGATGTTAAATCTGTGTAAAAAAAATATCACCGTTTAGCCCTTTTTGCAACTGTCGTATTTATTTATACTCGGGCAGTCAGACTTTCTTGCATGGATTTAGTTCAAAATTTGAAAAGAATCTACAAATTTGGATTCAGGAAGGGCTGAAATATGAAGTTTCATCGAATTTTTTTGACGATTAAAATATTTTTCTCTTTGTAAAGTTCGTGAAGTAAAAGGAAAAAGAGCAGTAGTGTTTAGATTTGCAAAAAGTATTTTTAAAAATAATTCCATCATTGTTTACTTTGAAGTGAATTATCATTTTTCAAATTATCAGTTTTTAACATAAAATAAAAAATTTGCTTTACAAAATCTTATTAAAAATGAAAAACATTTTAGTTCCAAAATGGAAGAAAAACCAAAGGTAAAATATTTACTGTAATAATGAAAACGATTTGAATTTCATAATAGCAATGAAAAATATATTAAAATAAAAAAGATTTTAAAAAATTATTAAAAATCGAATGAAAAAAACTGTAAGGCAACTAAACGAGTAGTACAGAAAATGTAAATATTTGAATTTTCAGATGGCGTAAAAATTATTTTCCCGCTTAATATTTTCGGAAGTTATAAAAAAAAATGTTAAAAGTTCACTTAACATTTAATTAAATAAAATTGAAAAAAAAAACTCCGAGACGCATAATTTTTCCCTCCATAATCGACCATGTGCCGAATTTTGTAGCTCTATGTTCAGCAATATGTCCTCTAAAATGCCAACACACACACACATATACAAATCCGCTTTTATTGTTAATAGAGATTACAAACTATTATCAATAATATATAATATATATATTATTAAGATGTAAAATTTCATTAACGCATAATTGAATATTAAAAATTTAAAATTTTCATACTTTGATTATGCACATTTATTATGCACAGGCAGGATTCATTTATTTTTAATTGCAAAATTCTTTTGTGATGGCAGACATATAATTGATTCCTTTTTACATGGTATAAAATTTATTAAAAAAAAGGATTAAGAATAAGAAATAATTTTTTTAAATGCATTAAGATAACTTTAGACAGAGAAGTGGCTATCACTTGTAGCGCCTCGAACTTTGAGGACACCCTGGGCATGGATATTTATATCGAAGACATTATTTTAAAAGAAATAAAATTCGTTAATGATCTCTATATTTGCATTTAAATCAATAAACTATTTCATAAAAAAAGTTATTTTAAATTTAAATAAAAACTAATCAGATTACTCCAATCCTGCTGCTGTATGAAATCTGATACTTTTACATAATCCTGATAATTAACTGGCTTATATAAGACTTCCGGGCGAAACTAGAGATTATCAGAAAGTAAAACGGGAAAAGGCAGTATATTCAATAGAATGATCAGGTAAAATATAAGTTTAAAAATAAAGTATGTTGAACAATTAGTTAATAAACATTTTAATTATACTGCATGTTTTATATTATGCTGGTCATAATGTCAAATACCTTCTGATATTGTAATTTTTTTTTACTTAGGAATAAAAATTAATATAATATCACACATTAATGAGACACTTGTCGAAAAAAAATTTCAATTTAATTGACTGAATAAAATTATTTTAATTAAGAAAATTATAAAATGCACCACATTTTTTTAAGAAAACTGTTGTGGATAGGAAAAACAAATTATTATAACTTATCATTCCATTAAAGTGTGTTGCTCGGGGGTCTCCAAATCTCCAGTTACGGTTCTGATTTTCAAAACTATTAAATTAAAATATTTTGACACATTGCGTAGTGGTTCCGTCTCAGACAAAAATAAAAGTATATTGCATGATTATAAAATCAACCAACTCTAAACATTAAAACTTCAGATTTAAAAAAAAAAAAAACAACAGATTTCTGATAAAATAGATTCATATATTTACATGCAGATTTAATTGTACAAATAATTACATATAATTATAAAAGCATTTAATGCATTAGACATTTATAACAAAACACAACAGATACTTTTATAATTAATCGATAACACAACGTAAATCGGCAATTTTGCACACAGCGTCAGGAAATGGCTCGATATGATCAACATCTTCTGCTTCACGATTTTTAGTAACTGAAATAGTTCTTGGTGAAGAAAATAGGGATTTTTTCTTCAATGGTTTACAATAATACTTATAAACACAAGATGCCTTTTCTAAGATTTCAATTAATTCTAATGTCTGTACGGGCGGTAATGTAACAGAAAACTGTTCACAGACTTGATATGACGAAATACCAGGGTTGCTAATTATATGACTCAACACAGTGGATAGTAAACTGAAAAAAGTGGGTTTGTTTAAACTACCATTAGGATTGCGCCAAGTTCTTGGGATGAAATAAGAAGTTTCAGTTATGCTTGATGATGGTAAGTTATTTCTGGAAGCTTTGGAAGATATTTGCAGTCTATCATTGCCATCTATACACATACTCTGATCTGGTTGGCCATTATTTGATTCGGAGTTCGTTTCCGTATATGGCAGGTTTGTGTTTTCTAATACTGAATCTGATTCTTCATTATAATCTGCATCATAATTTTTACTTTTGGTTGGCAAAGAGGCTGAACGGAATGTTGGCAATACATAGTTCCTTGCAAAACAACCACACACATAATTAAATTCAACTATACCAGCACGTATTGCAAGATCCGATTTCCGAAAAATATCGAGGTGTTCAGGTATAGAGAGAGTGCCCGAAAGGACCCTAAATTTTTTCCAGATTTCTTTCTCGGTAATTCCAATTTCGCCAGAAATATAAATAGCATCAAAAATATGTCTAGCATCGAGTAGCGTATTTGAATCATGATTTTTATATACAGTTCCGATTTTGTTTAAGTAGTTTTGATTCGGGAGGAAAGCGCAAGATGGAATGAACTGCACCAACAGTTGTGAGATTTCTGTAATTTTATCGCCACTTAACAGCATTTTGTCTTTTGTTATACAAACAGCTTCTTTACTTATTTCTGATGCATTTTGATCAGAAGGATTTTCAATAATTTCCGCAGGAATAATTGGCAAATCTGGCACATCATCGTTTTGTTCCAAGTGGCAGACTACACTGCAAGAATTTAAAACAATATAATCTTGGGCGTGCTGAACTTTCTCTTTAGGTGGCTGTGACATCTCCTGTCGCAACAAATATAAAGCAAATCTGGAAGCACTGGCGAACCGTTGAACTTCAGACATCTGAGAATTGTCCGTTGATATCTCATCTATACAGGGCATATCATCACAAGCCATGGCTGATTGACTTTTAGCTTTGTCTTCTTTGCTGTTTGGAATGCTTTCATCATTCAACAATCTTGACAACTCAGTAGATTCTTTGTCGCTTAATGTATTAATCATCCGCTCAACAATATTCGATCTCACCTCTTTGCTCAGCGAAGAATCAAATAAAATAATCTGTGATGGTATCCTCGTTTCAATGTATAGCTGCTTTGTTTGCATCAGAGCCAAAACAGCAGCTGCACAGCCAGGAGGTACGTCTCCTATGAGTTCTTCATCAAGACCTGGTTCTAGAGATTTTAGCTTACAGAAAAGTCTCTCGGCTTCTCTAAATATCTTCACTGGAAATTTGGTTAGCATTGCATTGCTGTAGTTAATTGAAAACTTGTATGGACCAGAAGACTGAAGAGAACGTTTTAAATCAGTTCTGTATGTTCTTTTTTTAACAGCAAGGATACCTGCCTTTCGAAGAGAAGTGACAGCAAAAGATATATAGCTGTCAGGAAAGCACTGATAGAGTTTGTGCAAAAGGTAAGACCATTCAGTGTCATCTGTGACTGCCATTGCCGATAGTATTAAGGATGACAAAACAAACTTCTTAATATCCTCAACACTTTTGGGAGGCTTATACAGATCCTTATAATTATGACTGGTTTTATAATACGATTTTAACTCATAATACTTTTCTAGTTCTTCTCTGCTGTTAGGTAGCACGAAATTTTTACAACGTTCTGATGCAGAAGACGTGAATTTTTCCAGAAGCTTTTGGACGACTGTAGTGAACATAGACGCCCATACTTCTTCATTGGTTTTTGGTGGTTTCGGCAAACTGAATTCTTTTACCAACTCATCATCTTGAAGCGCTTCACCTAAAAACACATTAACATTATTAATTGTTTCAGGATTCAACATCATATAACGCAGTCTTCGCTGACATGCTCTTGAAGTCTTGTTCTCGGAAATCTCTGGAACCTGCTTATATAAGAGATCTCTTACAACAGTATATGGCACGACCAAGTTTTTGCAATAATGAGGATCTAGGAAAGATGATGCAACTTTACACAGCAACAAGAAACTGTCCTCTTGAGATGTCCAAGTACATCGTGCCTTATCCATCTTCATCATGGCAGCTTTATCCTTCTCATCATAATAAGGAGCACGCTTTTTAGCATGGCGCACCTTAACTGTCCGAATTTTCGTTCTATCTCTTTTGTTAGGAAATTTTTCTGGGCTTACAGTAACTTTCTTTTTATCAGATGGCCTGTTCGTAGTTAGTCTATTGTCCTTCTGTGTTAAGAATGCATTCTTTGTTAACCTTTGCATTCTGGTTCGCGTTTCTGTACTGGATTTCTCATTGTGTTTCAGCAGATTCTGTATGGAAACTAAAGCTGTATCTCCCTTTTGATAAGGTGCCTGGGAATTTCTAGATGGTTGTGTGGTGGCGGTGTTTTGCCAGTTTCGTCTGCAGTGCATGTACAAGCTGGAATCGAAACCCCCTGCGCCCAAACCATCTCCGGGAATCTTTCCAGCATCCACAACCTCGTGAAAGTGTTTGTTTTTCAAGGTTAAAATGAGCTCGGGCTTATAATCGGCTTCTGTGATACGGATAGTTTTGCCAGCAGCTGCACTAAATTTGCCTAAAGATGTATGAAAAGCAATATTTTCCAAATCAAGCCAAAAGGTCTCTACATCATCTTCAGTTTCAAATGTGTAAAACTTAACTTCATAGTTCAAATCCTCTTTTATATGTACATAGCCTGAAGGTGAAATCGTGGTGTCTTTTACACTTGCATGTTTGTGCACATAGAGAAATAGCTGATCTTTCTGCTTTCCAGCTGAAGGTCCCAGTGACACTAAGCCCAAATAGCACAAGATTTTTATTACCTCATTAGTTGAAAATAAGTATTTACGATTATTCATTAGGCTGTTGCGCAAATTCTGAGGCAAAAACTTGATAAGGTAATGGGATTTCTCCTCATTTTCCAAGTACTCATTTAAACCAGGTACTCCATGATTAAAATGTACTATTTTGACAAACAAAGAAAGGGGCATACGGGAGTATATATCAGAAAGGTACACCCATCCTTCTCCAATTCGTTCAAGAAGAGGAGGCACGAATCTTCTCCAGTTTAAAGCATCATGATAAATAACCTGTTCCTCACTATTACCAGGATTTCCTTTATGTTTATAAACAATATAAAATAGAAATGAGTGTAAGGCTTTAGCGCGCAAAAACTTTGGAGTCATGCGAGGATACTTAATAATGATTTCCGGTGGTGGCTTCGTTACATGCTTTTTGCCTGGTTTTTCTTTAATTGCAGTATTCTTATTTGCACCAGGAGAAGAATTACTACTAACAGAGGATGAATTCTCCTGTTTGATACCATGAGTTACTTTGCCATTTGCCTTTTTAGAAACACCGAAATATTTAAATTTTGCCTGCTCAATAGCAACTTGTATGAGAGGATCGGATTTCTCAACTGAATTGTGGCAAATGAATTCTATTTCTGTTTGTTCGTCATCTAATTTGATTACACCTTTAAATATTTTGATCTTTTTATTATTGTATAAACTATACACAAGTCTCGCGGTGGATTTCTTGTCTAATTTGAAGCTATAACCTTCTTCCCTTTCCTTCTCCACAATACGCTTCTGCAAATCACTGAGAGTAGTAAGCCGCTCGGAACTTAAATATTCCAAAATCATATTGGACCTTTTCAGTTTTCGGGAAGTAAGCTGAGTAGTGCCGGCATAAGGAGGTGGCATTCGTGGACTCTCAGAAAAGCTCACAACTTTTGGAGCTTTCCCAGTAAAATGCGTTTCATTCTGCAATTCAAGAACTTGCGATACTATATTTTGGTAATTTGAATCAACTTTACAAACCTTTGGTTTGGCAATCTGATTTGCGTTATCACTTTCTGGGACAGAGTCTTCCTCAGCATTTTCATCCATTCGAGTTCTTTTCGTTGGTGGCTCATCAGCATCATCTATTACTTCATCAACAACACCGTTTTTGCGCTTCTTAGACCTGTGATTTAAACTATCTCCATTACTTAGAACAGCTTTCTTGGTCAATATATTTTGATCCTTGAGAGTTGAATAGTCCTTATTCTGATCAGCATAAATCTGGGCAATGTATATGTTCACTTTTTGCCTCCCCCTGTCTTGAAGTATTGAGGTAATGTGACCTTTCTTTAATAAAAGAGTCACTATACCACGAACATCTAACCTAGGCAATGTCGTGGCTCTTCCCAAGTCTCCACCACTGACGCCTTCTGGGCCAGCATTTTTTATATGCTCATAAATTTGATGAACTATAGGCACTCCATAGTATAGCTTGGATGAGTCGAAATGAATATTTGTTGGCAAAGTCCCAGCCTTGTTATCATTAACTTCTTCTTCATCTTTTTCTTGAACTTCCTCATCACAGTGTCTCAAAAGCTGACAAACTTTAACGTACTTGGGCTGCCCATTCACAGTAAACCATTCTTTATGAGTTCCATTAGGGTAAAAATCTTGACAAGGAATGGAAACAAGTCTGACCCATTTTTGGAAAGGTCGATAAAACAGCTTCTTGAAAGTCCTATCGGGAATTTTCATCTCTTCTTTCAAAACTTTGCAAGCCTCTTGGTTCTGTGGTTTATCTTTCAATATGTCACACAAACACTTCATCCAAACAGCCATTTTTGTCTTGCGCTGCACATAAAAACGGGTCAAATGGAACAAGCTACCAGTGCATGTTGTGCCTTTCTTATTCTTCATATAGTGATTTTGTTTGGTTACTAAGCCCTTTAAGGTTAGCTTCTTTCGGTAGTAATGCAACTGCTTACAAAAAGCAGCTTTTAAGCTCAGAAGACCTCCCTCGCCTTGGGTTACTTCACCTAAATATCTCGCCCGTCCTATGCGTTCCAAAAGACAATAAGCTTCAGTAGACAGATCAACAAGGGGATTGGTGACAGTTCCAATCAATGATAGGAGCCGAAGTTTAGGAGATGCAACAATAACTAATGAATCTCCCCAAGTGTCCTCTGCTTCCTGTAACGACATGAGCAAAACATTATCAGCCCGTATTTCGGAAGTAATGCACTTCCGTGTCTTAAAAGTAGAACATGATCCTCGTATGTCCCCTTTATCCACGGACACAATAGGAGAATATGGATCCGGGTCCAATTTTTCAGGTTCAACAACAACACCAAGTTCAGGATCTATATGGTCATATCTGTTGTAGATAGGATAGAATTTACGAGGTTTGGGAAGCTTATATATCTCAAGATCTTTGTGCATCGCGACTATATTCCAGAAGAAAATCTTAGAATCTTCATCCACAGGGATAGAAAAGTTAGGACGATCTCTTAAACGTTGCCACAGCATTTCAAGAGTAATGCCGTCCAAGCCTTCCAAGGCTATTTCATCCAACAGAGCAGACAAGAAGTCGTAGTCTTTAGGCATTTTTGAAGATCTGTTGATTCAAAACAATCTGAAAGATAAATTTCATATATTACAAACAATGCTAAAGATTTCAAAATATTCTATTAATCTACAATAAAAGTTAGTTTCTTATTAGACGTATGTGCATTTCAATTATGTGTAAGTTAAAAAAAAAAAAGACTGAAATACTTTTTTTTTTTTTCCTATAATCTAACTTTACAATCTGCATACGCCATCAATAAAATGTTTCAGAAATGAATGGTAAAGGCAAAATTAAATTAAAAAAAAAACTAATTTCTAGTCTAATGAAGATTAAAATTTTAATTTTTAATAAACTAAAAATGCTTATTACACTCCTGAAAATGTTTAGATTCATTCCAATGGCAATTAGAGTCCTTCCCATTTCAAGTAACAAGCCAAAACCAAATAAGCCAAGTCAAATAGCAAAATCAACGTTTTTACTATTCATGAAATAATAAAAAATGTACTCTGGAAAGGAATATGAAGGAGAAAATTGAATCAGGGAATAAGACTATTTTAGCATAAAGTTAATATGAACTAAATTAAGAAAAAAAAAATTAGGAAATTAATTATAATTTAAATTGGATTAAGAAATATCATTACACGCACACACATATATATATATACGCGTATGTGTAACGATACTTTAAAATCGAGTTAAAACTTAATTTCCTAATTTTTTGCTTAATTCAGCCCACATTAACTTCATTCTAAAATATTCTCTTATTTCCTGATCCCATTCCACTTTTTCTATTTAATTAATTCAACACAAGCTTGTAAAATGCTTTCGTCAGCGGTTCCCACACACCGAGTGAAGGGATAAAAATAGCTTATCTTAAAAAATTCTTCTGAAAGATCCCTATGATTCCCTTGCTGTGATCGACATATGTAAGAAATCCCTATAGGAATCTCATGGTATACAAGACCAGGGAAAAATATTTTCTTCCTCTCGTTTACGCTAATTTGCTCTTGTGTCGTGCTGTGAGCGGACGTGCACACACACACACACAATGTAGGGAAAGGTGCTTCATATGGCCACCTTTTCTTCACCAAACCTTCAAACATGAAGCGGTTTGGGGTCCTTTAAGTCATTCAATGTCGCAACCCCTCCACGATACACCAGACTTTTAGAGCAGGCATAAGTTTAATTTCATTATATATGCGTTTCTTATTAAATTTCTGATCATCAGATAAAACAGAAATAAAATATATAATTTTTAAAGACTTTTTTTTTTTGCTATTATTCTTCCAACTTTGTTCAATAATAAAAAAAAATCTAAATATATATAAAATGCTAACGTGCAAAGTGCTCTTATTACATAATAGCCGCCTTTAACGACCAGTCAGTTCGCCAATGCTGGCAAAAAGTTTCAATTAAATATTTTAAGTAACTTCTTCTCATAGTAGGTTTTTCAGCAAAATATTTTTAATCGTCAAATTTTGATTGTCATATTATTCACTTATTTTATTATGTAGGCCTTAAGCCGCTCTATTCATTGTACTAAATATTTCTTTCCAATTTTCTGACAACTCCCATAAAATTTCAATTTTAAATTAAAGAGGAAATGATTACATTGCAATTAATATAAAAATATTTTTTACTGAAACCAAGCATGTCTTTAAAAAAATATGATAACTGAAAATATAGTCTTTCAGCTTTGATATCTTATGAGAACTACACAATTATTTTCATAATTGATATAATAACTCAAAGAATTATTCAACAAAATTTTCTGATTCAACATAAAATTCGATTTTTATTTTTACTTTCCAAATAAATGATGTCAATAATAATATTTTATTTTGTTAGTCTATAAAAATACTTCTAAAAATAATGGCTTAAATTTTATATAGTATTTTGATCCTAAGGAATCATATTCTGTAAGATGTTTTTAACACTCCAGCTTTTAAATCAATAGATAAAGGTTTCCATTTTCTGCGTTCAAATCTGATCAATTTATTATGTTTTGGACATTACAATATTAGAACAATCAACATTTTCATAATCTAGGCCAATCACTCTTGAGAAACTCTGGAAGATGATTGGCTTCTTTGAGATGATCGATGAAGACGATCGATGTCTGTTACTTTCATAGAACAGTGATGTTGAAATTTTCATAAGTCGGTCAGCTTTAGTGATTGATTTAATTGATTGATTGGAGAGCAACTATTTTTATTTAAAAATATTAGCGTCTTAAGAATATAATTAACTATTTCGTTTAGACCATTTGTTAATATATTATAAATGGTCTGTTACATTATGTTATGTCTGTTACTATGTTATTACATTATGTCTGTTACTAAAGATTTACAAATTAGCTATTAGGCGCCAATTAAAGTAGATATCTTGTACATATTAAACCATATTTGCCTTAAATGAAACTGTTTAATTGAATTAGTAATATAGGTATTGTGAAAGATCATAGAAACTGTTTCCTTGAATTTTCTTTTCAAAAAATATCATATTTCATATTTATTTAATTTCATGCAGACATATGCTAAAAATTACATTTTTATAAATTTAATTTGGAATTATAGTTTTATTTTTAATTTGAGCTTTTGTCAATATGATGGCAATGCGTCGATAAAAGTTAATTCCCCCCCCTATTAACGAGCAACGTGCTCGTGCAGCTTAAATTTTATTTTTATTTTATGGGAAATCAATTATTGAAAAATATGATAAAATTATTTTTTTTAAATTCATTAACAATAGAAATTTAATTTGTTCGTTAAGACATTAGTAACATTGAAAAGATTTTTTTTTTTGAACTTCAATATGATGCAAAAATCAATTTCGTGCTGTAATATTTTCGGAAGTTACAGCGGAAAAACGCTCAAATTTCGCTTAATTTTTATTTAATCAAAATTGTAATTAAAAATTCAAAAAAATCCCTCCGAAGTGCACCTTCCGGCCTCCAAAGTATGCACCTGCAAAATTTGATAGCTGTAGGTCAAACGGTCAGGCCTGTAGAGAGCCAACACAAACACACAAGAGCTTTATACAAGAGCACACAGATATAGATTATCGAATGCTACCAGTCACATGTAAACAAATTACTATACGAAGCATTCGGATTGCTTCCTTAAACGTTTTCCCAGCTGCATTTAATTCAACACTGTGCTAATTTATGAAGCTGCAAATTATTATTAGAAATTATCTAGACAAGGAACACTGAAGTTATAGAACAAATTAAGAAATAAACTGCAAACAAAGTCTAATCGAGCGCGAAAATAGGCTTAACCATTTACAGATGGATAATTGCTATGACTTTCCGTTAGTGGTTAATATCATAATATCTCACAAAAATGGTTAAATTTTTGAATCTTTTAAAGATCAACATCTCAAAATTTGTTTTAAAAAAATGTAAATTCAATTGAAACAAAAATGGAAAAAAATTTCAATTAGTATAGAAAAATATTTTTTTAAAAAAATCACAGCAATTATAGCTATTTATATCTTACCAGTTTATTTCAGATTGGCCAATATTTTAGAAATGACAACCAAAGAAAAAAAAATCAAAATATATAATCATACAGTCCTATTATTAGAGTTTAAGAATATTTACTAGCATAATCCATAATAATGACTTTACATGCAGAAAAATAAAAATGTGTGGCGAATAGTTATAAACAGTTAACAGCTACGCTACCCGAGCAATTGCTTTTGTATTATGGTCATGTTACTGGGCTGCGAACCACAAGGTCACTCATATCAATCCGCCACACTGGTGACCTCGGACGATGAACCTTCAACCTTCGTACAGCTGTTGTGGCGCTATCTACCTGCAACCAAAGTCATCAGACTCACTTGAAGCAGCAATAGCATCAGCAACCACTCACCCACACGTCATAACGCTTGGCGCTACTCAAAATGGGCACAGGCGCATTAGACTCAACAGCTAATAAATAATACATCACCACTCAACAACCATATCGTTCGCCTCACCTCCGACACACTTTAGGTAGAGTCTGGGGTGAATAGCTTATAAACCAGTTAACAGCTACGCTACCCGAGCAATTGCTTTTGTATCAAATATCATGTTATTGGGCTCCGAACCACAAGGTCCCAGGTTCTATCCTGGCTCATCCCAATTCCCTACAAATTGTCATGACAAATTTTAATTCTTTTTTTTATTTGTAATTTATTTCTAAGTTTCACAGAAATCACAATATCATGCAATAACTTCAATCATAATACTACTCAAAAAACAATTTTTGAACAATAAATTAATAGGAAAACTTCCCACGTATTGTTTTAAACAAAATTAGCAAATATTAAAACCAGTGGTTCCCAAAATTCTGGAACATGAAACTCCAAGTTACTTGTGAAAAACTCCAAATACTTTTGTTGCAAAATAGAACTGTTAAAGATGTAAGGAAAAAAAAACACATAACATGCATTTTAGGTATCGTAAAAATCTATTGAATTGATTATTATTACAATACACAGCATAAATATATATATTTTTATACTACAGTATACTACTATAATATTATTTATATTACAATATAAATAATAGTCCCTAATATCCAGCCTAATGTAGCGGAAAGACTGGCCAGATAACAAAAAATTGGATATGTCGGAGTTGTATGAATTCATTTGTTTGCTCACCAACACCAGAAGACAACATTTTTATCCAAAACTCACAATTATAATACGTATTTTCTCACTTCTTGTTTACTAAGCTCTCCATTTATCTCAATGTGAACAAAATCGCGGCTTGGTGAATCATAGAAGCAATTGCCGGTAACATGTCGAGTTAAAAAGAGAAGGCTCTATACTGGTAATTTATATATGTTTATGTACTGCACTGCACTGCACGTACCAAGAATTTATTAGAGAAAAAGTAACTTAAAGGATATAAACTGTTCACATTTTAACATAAATTCTGTAATGACAAACTTAAATGCAAGAAACATTAAAAAAAAAAAAAAAAAAAAAAACCATTAACAGAAGTCGTAGGCCTAATTCTCAAGAAAATTGGCTCAAACTGATTTTACTTTTCACTGATAAAGATTACACAGATATGAAAAGGTAACCTTAAGACAAGACACAAAACTTACAGTTTTTAGGTTTTCAAAAGTCTTTAATAGATGACTTAACAGACGTCTTGCCATTCTTATTTAGTTATGATAATAGAAAACTAGGCCAGATAGTACGAAAGCCGGATACTCGGGAGTGTACTGTATTTAATTGTTAATAAAAAAAATAATCAATGAATGAACCAGTAAATCACACCATATTTTATCATAAATGACTATTATGTTTATTTTAATTTCTATATCGATTTTCGCAAAACACAGAAAGGTGGAGGGTCAACAGATGACTCATCAAGATAGGAAGAGAAAAAATGGGTTATTAGATATTAAATAGAATTCTTCCTAAGCTTTCACCAATAAAAGAAAATCCCGCAATTAAATGTTTAATGAAACAATGAAAGCGGCTTGAATTTCAGGGCAACAATTTAATTTACTATTGAAAAATAGGCTTTATATATAAATTTTGCAGATGTAAGACCGAAAAGAAGAAACTTTGAAATTTTATCTTCGGTTTCTTTCATCAGGGAAGGTATATTATATACAAAGAAGCGATGATTAAATGACGTCTTTTTTAGATAGCGATATAAGAACGAAGAAGCAGAAATTTTTCCCTTCTCAGATTTTACTATGAGATTTTGATAGGGATTACTTAAACACGTGTCGATTTAGGAAAGGGAATCTTAGGTATCTTTGAAAGGAATGCATGAGTGTTAGGGACTTTTATCCTTTCGCTTGGACAGTGAGAAAATTAATAGTCATCTCTTTTCTAGAGTGTGTTATAAATAATTAAATAAAAAATAGAAACTGGATATGGAAATAATAGAAAATTTTAAAACGAAATTAACATGTGCTAAAATAAGATAAAAATTAGGAAATCAATTAAATTTTGCATTAAATTTAAAATATCATTACATAAATTAAACATTTAAATTCAAGAAAAATGTGGACGACTATTAAACTGAAATCATTAAACAGTTAATTTTTAAAAAAGGTACAAAAATCATTTTTCTACTATAATATTTTTGGAAGTTATTGGGTGGGGGGGGGGGGAGCTTACATTTTGTTAAATTTTGAATTAAAATTTTTAAAAATTCGCTCAGGGCTGCATATTTCTAACTTAGAAATTATATCTATGCCGAATTTGGACCTCTGAGACTATCAGTCTGTCTTGTAGAATGACAACAACACACACATTTATTTTTATTATTAGCGGATTTCATCATTAACATAATAAAACTCTTACAAAAATGAATAATTTTGTCAAATATTTTTTATAAAGAAATAATGATATTAAATAAACTTTTTTTAATTGCAAAAACATATTACTATTTAATTATTCATAAAAAATATTTTAAGAAGATAGAATGACCATAAAAATTACAATACATCAAAAGATACTTAAAAATGCAACTACAATTTTTTTTTACAGAAATTTTCTGCTTTCTGGAAGATTCAGGTGCAATGATTTCATAATATACTTGAGTATTTTTAAAATTAAACACTTTAATCGACAAAATTGCTAACAAATAACGATAGAGAAAAACAGTTAAACAATTTAAAGATTAAGAAGTAATGATAACATTGAATTGATAAAAAACATTTTATTTTTTATTCACATAAAAAATGAATAGAAGATAATTTTTTAAAAGTATTTTTTTGAATAGCAGATTAAAAATATAAATATTTCCTTTCAGAAGGGGAAAAAAAAACCTCATTTATAATGCTAGCTTCCTTTGATATAATCAAGAGTTTTTATAATCATTTATTACAGTAGATGGAAGTACAGTTAATATGAAAGATGGATAAAAGGGTGTTGTTTTTAAGAAAAAGAATTCATTTCAGAATAGATTCACAATCCCTGAAAAAGAATTACATATACATAGAAGGGGGGGGGGGGAAGGTATGGAAACTTTTCACGAATTTCAAGATATCTGACATGATGAAATGAAGGACAATTGAGGAGAAGGGTGATTGAGTTGGAAATCTTGATTTATATTAAAAGTTTCTTCCTAAATACACAGAAAACTCATATAACTCAAGATATACTATGGTTCTTCAAACTTCAGTTCATGGAGAAAATAGATTTCAAAACATCATCTTCAGATGTAAAACTTTTAAAATATTCCAAAATTCAAAAATGCAAAAGATTGAAATATTTTCTTTTAAGTAAATAAAAAAAATAGATCATATGTTCTCCCAAACACATTTGGGACTGCATATTCTCGCCTACCCCTTGTTAATTAAAAATCTACCATAAGAAATTGGATAGGAATTATTTTATATAAAAGAATAGATAACAGCATTCCAAATTCAGAATTCATTCAACAAGCATTAACTTGCAAAAAGAAAGAAAAAAAAAAAAACCTTGTTTTTATCACTATCTATCAATGAGTGTGTAGTATTACTACATTCAAAAAGTTCCAGAACTTATTTTATTTCAAAAGAACTAGATATTCTTGTACAGACAGCTGCAATTCTGTCAACAGTGATTCAGAATTGATTGTCACAGATTAACTAATGAAAGTTGTAATGAAAAATTTCAAGTACACTGACAGAGTGTTAAAGAAATAATTTGCATATGCACATGTGTAACAACGTTAGATATAAATATATAGAAACATTAAAATGTTACTTCTTTGCAATGGGGTCTTCGCTATCCATAGTAAGCATCAACCCAAATCAAAACTAATCATAAAAATCGGATTGAAACAAACAATGATCTATTAATAGAAAATATACATACAAAATAGAAACAATGCTGAAAGAAAATGTTAGTAATAATCTCTAACTTAAGAGAAATTATTATGAAACACCAACATAAAATAAAAATTGTAGACTTCAGCTCATTGACCTTTGCTACAATCCAGCGTACAAAAGATAAACACGAAGTTTATATCGCATAAATAATTTTTATTCAAGTTTAGGTATATTCACACAACAATACAAAAAAATTTACATTTAAAAAAATGCCTGGATTATTTCATGTCAAACAGAATTTAAGATTTGAGATCCTATAATGATGGACACTAAAGGGGGAGGGATATATTAAACTCCACCCAGCATAATAGATTCATTATATTTTTCTATTATAGATTAGATAGAAACTTTTTATTTAGTGTTTTCTTCCAAGTAACTACTTAAAGCAATATTTATTTTTGCCATTGTGATTTTTTATTGCACTTTTTCAGAACTTAAGAACTGTTAACTGGTATCTTTTCAAAATTGGATTTTACAAATCTCTTTCCATTATCTCTCATCATATACATATTTAATTTGAATGTTTAAACAGTAATATAATTTTTTGTTTTATTCCATAAATTAATTCAATACAAAAATGCAATATAATATTTAAATTAATATAATAAGACAAATAAATATTCTATATAAAATAATATAAATTACTAATGAATACAAATATAAAAATATTTCTTTTAATTTATAATAAATTTAATATGAAGAAAGTATTGCCTGACAGATACTTACTTTATCATTAGTAATATAAATAATTTCAATTTCACATACGGTTTGATTTCTGCAGCTATTCTTAGTATATGATGATTTTTTGGATCATTATACATGACAAAATCAATAACTATCTGGCTGTAACTCTTGATCATATTTTGGCTTTTCATATATTTAAAATTATAAATAAATAGATTTTTTGTTCACATTTAAAAAAAACTTTTTCATTCAAAATTAAAATTAAGTAAATGTAATAAATTCTACGACACTCTTAGGTCAGTGAGATATAATATCATTAATCAAATGAATAAAGTGGCCCTAACTAAACTTTCTGAAACACACACTAAGTCTCTTTTACAAGCATTCCAAATCAATATGGCTTGTTAATACAGACCAGAACTCACAACCATAGAAAACAATAAAACTTTTAATGTAAAATAACACAACACAATAAAATATTTTACCACTTGAGTTAAAGGAAATGCTTTAATTGCACGGTACATTGAAGGAAATCTAATAACAAACTGAATTTTTTTAAAATCAATCTTGAAGTGAGAGAGCCATCTATACAGCTTTTTGGGGTGAATAATGAACAGTTTTTCTCTATATATTTAAATTATTAAAGAGAACCAAGGACTAGTCATCCATTCCCAAACAATGGTCTGATTTCACCAATTTTTGTTTCATATGAAAGCTCATAATGTCTAAATAAGCTCTGCACACAACTGCTCTTCTTCATCCTCACTTTTTAACAAAAGCTACAAAAACACTACTTCATTGTATTTTACTTTCACAAAGCAAAATGTAAAAGATTAATTTTTAGATTCCTTATGATCTTTATTGATGTAAATAAAGAAGATGCAAACTTGTTCAGTTAACCTATTAACATCCAACTTATTTTAAAGCAAACTTTTCATTAAATTATGTTAATAACACTAAGATTAGGCTAACAGTGAAATAAAATTATAAATCTTAATTTAGAGAATTCGACAAAAAAAAAAAAAAAAAAAAAACATAGAGAAAACTCATTAAAAATTTTTCTTTAATTTTTAAAATATGCTGAAATGTATTAAAATAATAATAATAAACACTGAAATGTATTTAAGAAAAATTCCTAAATAATTTATAATTATTTGTATAATCCTCAAAATAATTCTAAAAACAAATTACAAAATTATGAACCTTCAAAATTCAGCTAAGGGATGGTTGAAAACAAGTTTAAAATTATTTGTAGTTAAAACAGAAAAGAAGAACATTCAATTTAAACCCAGAACTGTCCTATAATAGGACAATAACATTGAATTTTTGATCAGATTTTTATGATCTGAAATTCATTTTTAAGATATAGCATTCTCATGTTAAATTTTTGGAAACTTTACATTTCATATTATCTTTTAGAAATAATAGATGAATTACCTTTCACTTGAAAAAACACACCATATTATTAGTTCATGTAATTTTTTATTTTATAAATTAAATAAAATTATAACTCACTATTTTCAGTGATTAATGTACATCTGCCATTCATGCATTAAAATAATTTTGAATACCAAAGAACCAGTTCCCTGCCACAGCATTTTTATTATTTTCAATGATTTTCATTTCATATGAAAGTTAATAATCATGAGTTTTTTTTAAATGGCTAATAAATATTATTTATTACATGCTCTAAAATCATTAACATATTTAGGTGATATATGATTAAAATTACTACATATTGCTTTATTTATTTATTTATTTAGAAAACCTTTCTTGACATTTTGTGTGAGTAATATAGCCCCAAATGAATGTTCTTTAAAGTTTTAAGGAAACTTTTTCAAATACATAATCTCTTTGTAGAAAATATACACTCTGAGACAATATTTCTAAATCATTAGAGATATTTTGGGGATTATCCCATCGACCATTTTCGTACTTTGGGATTATACCATTGACCATTTTTGACAAACCCAATATTAAAGCCCAAAGGTAATAATTTTGCACCAATAAAAGCAAAATTGCTTTTCATTATGATGGTGCCAAAGGACTAGCGCATTTTCGTGAGCTTTGACATGATAATCCCAAAGTACCTCATTAGAGATATATTTTAAATTGAAAAAATATGTTGTATGATATAATGACTGATCTTATTTCTTAAAAAGTTCTATTCTTCAGGAAATATAACTAGTCATTTTTAGAATATTGAATATTATTTTAAAAAAATTATCGACTAAAGGAAGATTTGCCCATCAAAAGATAATGTTTGCACTGCATTTTGATGGGCGGTACGGACAATAAAATAACACTAATAGATTTAAAATAATAAAATTCAAGATTGTATAACTCAATCAGTATTATTTGCAAAAGAATAGACATTTTGTTTTAAAATGTTAGTATCATAAATATTTCACAAAAGGGGACTTACAGAGAACTGTATAAAAATTAAATGAGATTTTGTAATGTTCATCAACCAGACATTTATAAACTCAAAAACATAAAACACTAGAAAATATGCCCATCTAGATGGGCTATTATCTTGTTAATAATATCTTGGATACTACTGTCATCAATGAAAGTTTTAAAAGAAAATCTCAAGCATTCAGATGGAATATATAACAATTTAAGAAATTTATCATTTGTTATACACTTCAGATATAAACATTAAAAATTTTGTTGGTAGGATCTTTTCTATCTACAATACGCAAGAATACTCAAATCAAAAGTAATCACTAAAATCACAGCAAAACAGTGAGTCATTAGCACAAAAAATGCAAGTCAAAAGCAAAATATAAATAACACTGAAAGAAAATATTAACAATAACTACCAAATAAAGGGAAAAATTATAAATATGCTTAAATATAAAATAACAAAAATTTCAGTTTCATTTTGTAGAATATAATACTATCATTAAAATTAGATACAATTAGGTAATATTAAAAGAATTCAATGCTTTCTTGTAACATTTAAACCACAAAATAGAATATATAAATCAGATTTTCAACTAAACATTTCAATTAGAAGTAGATCAGAGTTAATTTCTTACTTTCATCTATTAAATCTGTAAAATATTTGAAGATTAAATGTGGATAATAAAACTGAAACACAGACTACGAAAAATCATTTAAAAAAATCTAAAATACTTTAACAAATTTCTTTTGTTACATTACATATTTATAACAAAATGTATCAACTGTTATCATATTAACACACTACCTTAGGTCTAATTTTTAGATTAACTAATGAAAGTTGTAGTTGAAAATATCATGCACATTGACCACAGAACACTTAAGAATTCACAAAAATAAAAACAATAATAGTCTGTAGTGCACTTCAGATATAAATAAAACTACAAGCTTTGTTTCCTTGCAATGGAACCTTTTCAATCCAAAAAGTTAATGAACATTCAAATTAAAACAAATAATTAATATTGGATTTAAACAAATAGTGATCCACTAACAGGAAAAAAAAAATGCAAAAGCAAACACAAAATGAAAAAAGAAAAAAAAAATTGAAAGAAAATATTGGCACTAAACATTAATTTAGCCCATGATTGGACAAAATAAGGAATCAGCATAACACATCAATAAATCAATCAAGTTCAATATTAACAAAAACTGTCTCAGTTCTCTGGTACTAAAGTAGAAGTTGACATTTCATATTGGATAAAATTTCAGATCAACAGGTTTGGGGTATTTTTAACTCCACACAGCATTGCAGATGATAGTGAACGATTATATATACTCATAATAAACTTATTTATGAAATATTTTACAAACGTAACAGTTTAACTAAATCTATTACATGGTTGAAATAAATATGAATTAACTTATTATATAGGTCACATATTTTCATATTACTATGACAAATAAATATTGCATGAAAATATGTAAAGAATATCAAAAAAATTTTCAGCTTCACTTTGTGAGAAAAGTGAAATCTGGTACAGTGAAAAGGTAAACAATCTGGTACAGTGCTTATATAGCTCATAAGAAATAGCTAAAATAATATGTAAGTCTTCTAACAGTACATATATTCTAACTAAAATATTAGTCTTTATTATAATGTACAACATGCCAATCAATGTGTTAAAATGAAAACATCAGTCATTATAATGTACTATTGCAAATGCAGTTAAAGCAAATATTTTTTTTCAGGAATCAAAAACATATTTTGAGAGCAAAATCGTAATTGTACATTTTAAATATTTATAATATAATAAAGCACTTCAAGATTGAATTTCATATAATCAAACAGGCTGAAAAACTGAGTCATTACTGACTCAAAATGATAAAACAACGTTCCGCCGAGTTTAAATTTTAAAAAGGATCTAAATATTGTCAAAAATGCACACAGGAAGTACCATATAATGAAAATGCCATAATATTTTATTTTATTGACAAGCATCAGATTTATTTCATGCCTCAAGATAGGAAATCAAATTAAAATTTTTGAATCGTAATTTAAATTTGTAAAAAAAATAATAATGTACTTACATAGAAATAAACAGGGGGGCAATTAATTATATATCATTCATCTATGTCATCCAACATGATAGCACAAGTGCGAAATATCATCTAAGAAAACATCTCGGTAAATCACACGACGACATGATTCTGAAAATTTAGAACGCTGTAAGCAAATATATACAAACAAATTACGGGTTCAGAAATCCACGCTCCCGCAGAAAATAAAAAATAAAAAAAAAATTTGAGAGGACAGGTTTGAAGTTTTCACTTCATTTTATACACTACAATAAATTTGATTATTTAGTAGGGCTTGTTTGAAACGCAAAGCGTTAGTTGAAGATTTATCAGACTAGAGCTACAGAAGAAGTGGTAAACACATGAAATGCTGCCGCCATCTATGGA